>JAODAL010031258.1:0-48693 GCA_025379985.1 Phyllomedusa bahiana
TTTTGTTTATGTTTTCGTAAAATACAGGTATTTTTTGCCACCTTTCAATTCACCTGTGGTGATATAGAATTGCTGTTTTAAGATTTACGTGATGCTGCATCAATGAACAAAGCTGGGTGCGGCAAAAGTCAAAAACACGTATCTGTTATGTTTTCTTTATGATACACGGTATTTTTGGCAACAAACAACCTGTGCTGACTACAAGATTGCTGGATTGTAAATTTAACTGCAAGGTGGATATATCAACACAGGTGGAATGGTAAAATTTTAAAAAATAAACACCTATCTGAAATGTATGCTGATAATAAAAGTGGAGTTTTTGCACCTAACAAAGAGACCTGCAGTTACTAGAAATGATGTGTATCCAATATAAGTTCAGGCTGCCAATATCCAGGAAATATTTCAATAGCAAAACTGTTAATAATAAAGTATTGCAGTGCAACGTCTACACTAAGTTTTGGTGAACTTTATCCAGTGTTCTTTATAGATAGAGCTTGTCTGTGTTCGCCCCCCACCCCCCCCCCCCCCCGCTCTCCCCGTGACTTTACAGGGGTTTGATGCTGCTTTAAAATTTCTAGCTAACTACATTAAATCTTCAAATCTCTAATCTACATAAATTGGGAAAAGGATCCCCAGCTAATAGTGAGGTTTCTCTGTGCAGAAATAGACTAATTTCGTGAGCTGTTTGGCCACAGGCAGAGCCCCACGTCCTATCCCTATGAGACGCTGAGAGACACTGAGTGAACAGGAAACGTTTTGTTCTATGTAATACAAAGGTCATGTGATTATTCCAGCCAATCGCAACCATACCCATCCCAGTCATGACGTCGCACACACATCTCACCCTGCTCTATTTCTGTAATCTGATTTGCTGGCTGCCAAATTTACAGGAGCGCCGAAAATGGCATGATCTTAATAGATGATGCACAGATTTTAACCTTAATTATCGCATGATCTGAAAATTTCGATCACCATAAAAACCTTGCCGATTTCAACTTTGTCGATAAAAATCGCTCAACACTATCAATGATAAATAACAACAGAACATTATACAGTTTAGAATAGATGCGGAAACCAATAACCTTCAGGTAACCCTCTAGTATTGGGGTCGTCCATTCAGCTCTCCAGGGACCCCCAAGACAGCGATCTGAGAAGCAGGAACACAGGTAATACTGTTACAGAAGAGATGTTGTGTGATTATGTATGCAAGTATGGTTAAAATAGACCTTTTTCTTAGCTTACTGTTACAGTTTATGCTGAATACAAAAGATAAAGCAATTTGAAACCATGCTTTGCTAAGTGCTGCATACAGCAGTATTACAAGACTCCGTGACCAAATAAAAAAACTACCACAAAGCAAACACTATTATAAATTAATTATTAATACTGCAAAATCAGACAATGAAAAGCTTTGTTCACAAGGCTATGGAAGACGAAAACAACTCATTAATCAGCAAATTAAACGACTGCCTTCCTATAGCCATTTTTTTATTTCATGTGATTATTAATACAATTTTATGTTGCAGAAAAGCTAAATGCTGCTGAACCAGAAGAGCACAAATCGATTAAGGTCATTGCAGGCCTCCTGAACCAAAATGACCCCACAATGACCCAGTTCTTAATGTCTTAGCTGAAAGGAAGATATTTTATTCAGAAAGCATAATGTTGCTTAAGGGTTGGGGACCCATGATAACTGATGATGTCGGGCCACAGCCCCATAATTTATTAATGTATACTAACAGCCAGGTTTTACTCCATTGAATGTAGATGTGTAATTAAAAATAAAATACTTTGTTGCGCTTTTCTACTATATACAATATTCATTTAATATTCTTAAGTCTTCATACATGAGGACCAAAATCTGTATGGCTTCCGCTCTAGGGGTTCCGCCACATAGTGTCACCCTCTGGCCCATGATAATTCAGTATACTTCCCTAGCAGCAATGCTTTCAGCAAAGAATTATGGGCCTCATTTATTAAAACTGTCAAACAGTAAGACTTTAACAAACAGAGCTCAGCTTTCATTTCTTATACTGCTCTGGAAAAATGAAAGCTGAGCTTTGACTGGTTGCTATGGGCAATAAAAATAGTCTTACAGTTAGACAGTTTGATAAATAAGGCCCATAAGGAGCCACAGACAGAAACAGACTTCTGTATATATAAGCATATTGTAGAATTGGATCATACACAGATACACTACAGCTCTGTAGACTTCTGTATATATAAGTATACTGTAGAAATGGATCATACATAGGTACACTAGAGCTCCATAGACTTCTGTATATATAAGTATACTGTAGAATTGGATCGTACAGAGGTACACTAGAGCTCCATAGACTTCTGAATATATAAGCATACTGTAGAATTGGATCATACAGAGGTACACTAGAGGTCCGTAGACTTATGTATATATAAGTATACTGTAGAAATGGATCATACATAGGTACTAGTGTTGAGCGATTACGTTGGCCATCGACATCGGTTGATGGTCGATAGTCGACCATCATCGACAAGATAGTCGATAGTAGATTATGAGCGATGGAAGAGAAACAACACCTTCATTCTTACACCTAAACAGGGCTGGAGAAGCTGGAATTAACATCCACAACAGTCAAATGGATGCGTGCTACATCTTAGGCAACACACTTAGGTTATAAAAGCCACAGAAAAAAAATCAAACACCATTCACTATCCCTGTCTTGTACCACAGCATGACCCTTAAACCTGCATCACCACAATTAAAAAGTGCCAGAAGGCAGTATGATTTGAACCATCATTTTACTTTTAACTTGACATTGAATATCCCCGTCCTGGAACGCAGAATGAGCCCCAAAAACCTGCATGACCCCAATTTAAAAGTGCCGGAAAAAAGGAGTCTTTCAACCACCATTTTAGTTGAACTGGACATTGACTATATATTTTCCTGGGCCACAGCATGAGCCCCAAACCTGCAAAGACCCCCAGATTCAAAAGTGCCGGGAAAAAAGGAGTCTTTCAACCACCATTTTAGTTTCACTGGACATTGACTATATCTGTCTGGGCCACAGCATGAGCCCCCAAACCTGCATGACCCCCACATTTAAAAAGTGCCGGAAAAAAAAAAGGGGTCTTTCAACCACCATTTTAGTTGAACTGGACATGGGCTATATTTGTCCTGTACCGCAGAATGACCCTTAAACCTGTTTTGACCCACAGATTAAAAAGTGCCGGGAAAAAAAAAATCTTTCAACCACCATTTTAGTTGAAAATGGACATTGACTATACCTGTCCTGGACCGCAGTATGACCATTAAACCGGTCTGACCCCAAAATTAAAAAGTGCCAGGAAAAGGAGTCTTTGAACCACCATTTTAGTTGAACTGGACATTTAAATTTTATCTGTCCTGTACCGCGGAATGACCATTAAACCTGTCAGACCCACAGATTAAAAAGTGCCGGAAATAGGAGTCTTTCAACCACCTTTTTTAGTTTCACTGGACATATACTGTCCCTGTCCTGGGTGCGCTTGCCCCTCCGTATGAGGTGCGGACCAATTGAGCTTCACTTGGAAATACTGGTGGTTAACGCTCCTGTTCCACCCAGGTGCCCTTTTTCTTGGCTTCTTTTTCTCATTTTACTCAACGTGTTTGGAGGAAATTGTCTTGTACTTTGTTTCTGTCCTTTGCTCCATACTACATGTTCTCTGAATAACCTACATCTGGTTCAAGTTTTCCTGTACCTCCCTTGTACAATTCAGGGGAATTTTTTTACCAGCATTTGTACATGCAAGTTCTTTAGTAGTTTAATTCTACAAAAAAATTTTTAAAATAGGATAGAATCCCACCCTGTCTTTGTTTCTCTTTTTTTAATTGTATTAAATGGGTTGTCTCAATACAGGGATTGATAGCTATGTTAAAGATCTTGCAAAAACAAGTCATTTTGAAATAACAGTGTCCTACCTATTCCTGTTTCTGACAGCATTTATTCGGATAATACAAAGTATTTTTGGGGACCTTTCAATTCAACTGTGGTGTCTACCAAAATTGCAGTATTCACATTTAAGTGCAAGGTGCCTCAATGAACAAAGCTGTAGTGCGCCAAAGTAAAAAAACACGTATCTGAATGTATACTGATAATTAAAAGGTATTTTTGGCACCTATCAATTCACCTGTGGTAACTACACAATTGCTGGATTCAAATTTAACTGCAAGGTGGCTCTATCAACAAATCTGGACTGGGCAAAAGTGCAAAAAACACATATCTGTAATGTATTCGGATAATAAAAGGTATTTTTTGGCACCTATCAATTCACCTGTGGTAACTACACAATTGCTGGATTCAAATTTAACTGCAAGGTGGCTCTATCAACAAATCTGGACTGGGCAAAAGTGCAAAAAAAACGTATCTGTAATGTATTCGGATAATAAAAGGTATTTTTGGCACCTTTCAATTCACCTGTGGTGACTACAAAATTGCTGTATTCACATTTAAGTGCAAGGTGCCTCAATGAACAAAGCTGTAGTGCGCCAAAGTGAAAAAAACACGTATTCTGTAATGTATTCTGATAATAAAAGGTATTTTTTGGCACCTATCAATTCACCTGTGGTAACTACACAATTGCTGGATTAAAATTTAACTGCAAGGTGGCTCTATAAACAAATCTGGACGTGGCAAAAGTGCCAAAAAACACGTATCTGTAATGTATTCGGATAAAAAAAAGGTATTTTTGGCACCTTTCAATTCACCTGTGGTGAATACAAAATTGCTATATTCACATTTAAGTGCAAGGTGTCTCAATGAACAAATCTGGACTGGGCAATGGTGCAAAAAACACGTATCTGTAATGTATTCGGATAATACAAGGTATTTTTGGCACCTATCAACCTATGCTGACTACAAAATTGCTGGATTCTAATTTAACTGCAAGGTGGATATATGAACAAAGGTGGAATGGGCAAAATTGAAAATGAACACCTATCTGAAATGTATACTGATAATTAAAGTAGAGTTTTGCACCTAACAAAGAGACCTGCAGTTACTAGAAAAGATGTGTATCCTAATATAAGTTCAGGCTGCCCAATATCCAGGAAATATTTCAATAGAAAACTGTTAATAATAAAACTATTGCAGTGCAATGTCTACACTAAGTCTTGGTGAACTTTATCCAGTATTCTTTATAGAGCTTGTCTGTGTTCGCCCGCGGGGGCCCCCCCTCCGCTTCCCCCCGTGACTTTACAGCAGTAGATGCTCCTTTAAAATTCTCTACCTAACTATATAAAATCTTCCAATCTCTAATCTAACTAAATTGTAAGGATCACAGATAATAGTAGAGGTTTCTCTGTGAAGAAATATAATAATTTCGCTGAGCTGTTTGGACACAAGCAGAGCGCACGTCCTTCTGTTCTGAGACCCTGAGAGACACTGAGGCTGAACAGGAAACGCTGTTCTATGTAAAACGAGGGCATGTGATTTTTCCAGCCAATCGCAACCATACACATCCCAGTCATGACGTCGCACACACATCTCACCCTGCTCTATTCTGTAAGCTGATTTGCTGGCTGCCAAAATGGCAGGAAGCGCCGAAAATGTCGCGATCTTAATAGATGATGCACAGATTTTAACCTAAATTATCGCATGATCTAAAAATTTCGATCAACATAAAAACTGTGCCGATTTCAACTTTGTCGATAATAATCGCTCAACACTAATAGGTACACTAGAGCTCCATAGACTTCTGTGTATATATAAGTATACTGTAGAATTGGATCGTACAGAGGTACACTAGAGCTCCGTAGACTTATGTATATATAAGCATATTGTAGAATTGGATCATACACAGTAGAGCTCCATAGACTTCTGTATATATAAGCATACTGTAGAATTGGATCATACACAGGTACAGTAGAGCTCCGTAGACTTATGTATATATAAGCATATTGTAGAATTGGATCATACACAGTAGAGCTCCATAGACTTCTGTATATATAAGCATACCGTACAATTGGATCATACACAGGTACACTAGAGCTCCACAGACTTCTGTATATATAAGCATACTGTAGAATTGGATCACACAGAGGTAAACTAGAGCATATTATTATTATTATTAGTATTATTATTATTTATTTTAGCGCGTCATTGATTCCATGGTGCTGTACATTCAAGGGGGTTACATATATAACTTAAGTCAAATAAGTGCAATGGTGACATTAGATGACTAACAACTGGTACAGAGGGAGAGAGGACCCTTCCTGTGAGAGTTTACAATCTACAAGGAAGGGGGAAAGATACAGAAAGTGAGGGGCAGATATGTTTGTGGGGGGGGGGGGTGTAGTGATAGCGGGGTTATTGTAAGTTATAGGCTATCCTGAAGAGATGGGTTTTCAGGTTTTTGAAGCTGGTGAAAGTGGAGGAGAATCTGATGTGTTGGGACAGTGAGTTCCAGAGTTTGGGTGAAGCACAAGAAAAGTCTTGGAGTCGGTTGGGTGAGGAGCTGACAAGGGGAGAGCAGAGAAGAGGGTCCTGTGAGGAGCAGAGATTGCATGAGGGGAGATATCTGGAGATTAAGGCAGATATCTAAGCAAGGGAGAGGTTATGGAGAGCATTGTAGGTCCTCATTAGTAACTTGAAATTAATTTGCTGGGCAAAGGGTGACCAGTGAAGGGATTGGCAGAGGGGAGAGGCAGAGGAATAATGAGGAGAGAGATGGATAAGATGGGCAGCAGGGTTGAGAATGGTTAGAAGGGGAGCAAGAGTGCTAGACAGGAGGCCGCAGAGAAGGATGTTGCAGTAGTCTAGGCGGGAGATGGCCGCAGAGAAGGATGTTGCAGTAGTCTAGGCGGGAGATGACAAGGGCATAGACAAGCATTTTTGTAGTATCAGGCTTAAGGAATGAGCGGATTCGTGAAATATTTTGCAGATGGAGGTGGCAGACAGAGATAAGGGTTTGGATGTGTGGTTTGAAGGACAAAGTGGAGTCAAGGGTTATCCCAAGGCAGCGGACTTGTCGGACTGGTGAGAGTGTGGAGCCGTTGACTGTGATAGAGATATCAGATGGAGGGATGGAGTGGGATGGTGGAAAGATGATAAGAGTGATGAGAGAAGAGAGTTAACTTCTGGGCCGGGGGTGTAGAGTTGTGTGTCATCAGCATACAGGTGGTATTGAAAGCCGTGTGATGCCATGAGCTGACCCAAACTAAGAGTGTAGATAGAGAAGATTAGGGGACCAAGGACTGATCTCTGGGGTTCACCAACAGAGATAGGGTGAGAGGAGGAGGGGGTGCGAGAGTGAGAGTCACAGAATGTCTGATCAGAGAGTTATGAGGAGATCCAGGAAAGAGCCAGATCCGTGATGCTGAGGGATGAGAGGATTTGTAGCAGGAGGGGATGGTTGACAGTGTCAAAGACAGAGGATATGTCAAAGAGAGGTTGGACAGAGTAGGGATGTGAGGCTTTAGCAGTTACAAGGTCGTTGGTGACTTTGGTTAGGGCAGTTTCTGTAGAGTCATGTGATCGAAAACCAGATTGCAGCGGGTCAAGAAGAGAGTTGGAGGACAGATGGGAGGACAGTTAAAGATAGCTGTTCAAGGAGTTTAGAGGCAAATGGAAGCAGTGAAATGGGGCGATAGTTGGACAGAGAGGAGGGGTCAAGAGATGCTTTCTTTAGGATGGGTGAGATGGCCGCATGTTTAAAGGAGGAAGGGAAGGTACCAGAGGTTAGCGATTGGTTGAACAGATGGGATGGGATGTTAACAGACCAGTGTTCAGCATATGGGATAAATGTTATATTTTAATAGATCTGATTTTTACAGATGCAGCAATTTCAATTACGTGTACCTTTTTTATTACTTTACTTTTTTTTAATTGTAAAATGGCAAAAGGGGGGTGTTTTGATCTTTTAATATTTTTATACTTTAAAAACTTTTTTTCTCACAGTATTGTCAGGTTAGATATTAGGTGTAGAATTTTTTTTCCTTTCCCTTTTTTTCCCAATTAGATTTTCTCTGTTCAAATGGCTGTTACAGCGGTCAATAGCTCATGAGTAGGGGGAAGATCCCATCCCCCGTCGGGGTGGGGCATAAAATCACAGTAAGTTACATTTCGAAAAAATTCACCTTTAAAATCACATGACTATTTTTATCATATTTTTTTTGGGTTTAATTGGCAGAGATAATATAATTTGAAATTCTTTTTTTCATTTTGCTAAAAATCCAGCTGAAAAAAAGACTTTCCCCGGGAACTTGTGTCGTTAAAGGAGAAGAATAATCTGAAGGGCCTTGGTTTTCCCCTTTGTCTCTTGATATAATTTCTGCTGCAGAGAAACACAAGCTGTGTGGGAATATCTGTAAAAAAAAAGGGGAAATAAAGTGCAGTTTTTAAAACCCAAATTACTGGTTTAAAAAAATTGCTAAAGATGGATGATAGAACTGATTATGATGTTTTCCCTTAAAAACATTTGGGAAGTATTATTGAGTCCTTCTAGGATACTTGAAATAGGGGGGGTCGGTCGGGCAGTACACTCTATTGCTTTCAAAGTAATTTGGATGTTCAAAGATGGAGATTTGCCCCTTTCTTTCCCGTGGCCCGCAAGTGTTTTGAAAACCCAGGGAAAAAAAAAAAAAAAAAAAAATTGGGAAAATTTAAAGGGACCCAAACCACCATTTTTAATGATCAGCAAACCCTTTCCCATCTCGCCCCCAAAAATTTCCCCAAAGGGGGGTGGGAAAAACAGTTTCTCTTTACTTTGGTTTCCAATGGGTTTCAATTGCCAAAGCTATAAGGGGTTTTAAAAAGCAAAGATTTAGCGTCGACTCTGGTCTCTGCTGTTAGTGGTAGGTGTCAGCTGTATTTAACAGCCAGCACCGGCTGCATATGTAGTGGGTTTAGCGAGTGATCACGCTCTATATTCCCTTAACACTGTCATGATGTACTAATTTCGTTAATTTAAAGGGGGTTTAGGGGGGTTAAAACCCCCTTTCCGGGCATTTGTCGTACTCAACGGCAAAGTGGGTAGGGGTTTCCCCCAAATTGCCTTTGAGTAAGGGCAAATGATCTTGGGGCGGGACACAAACGGGTAGGGGCGCAAAATCGCCCGGGATGGAACCAAACGGGTTTTTACCACTTGGGCCCCATGCCGCATCCCCCCCGGGCCCGGGGTTAGCTCCGGGGGCCCCGGGGGATTAACCCCCGATGTCGCGACCCTGTTGGTCGCGACATCGCGGTCCCCGGGGGGGGCAGGGAGTGAGACCTGCCCCCACCGTGATCAGGGCCTAGCAAAGGGGTACCGGCGCTGAACGCCCCGGTTTCCCGGGCTCCTACCCAGACAGCCGGAGCTGAATGACAGCACCCGGGTTTGGGTTTGGTGACTTCAGTTGCCCACAAGCTTTGTGGGCAGGGGGACAGCATTTTGCCATGGAGACCGGATACAGTTTTAAAAAGTTTGTTTTGTGTTTTCCCTATTGCTGAATGGTTCAAACGATCGTTCGGGAAATTTCCCCCCGGGGGAAAAGGGGTTTTAAAAAGTATAAAAAAAAATTTAAAAAAAAATTGAAAAAAAGAAAAAAAACAAAAACACAAAAAAAAAAAATTTAAAAACACGTTCCCCGCCATTTTCCCCCTTTTAAAAATCGGAAAATCGCCCTAAAAAGACCCAAAAAAAAATAAAGTACCCATTTTTGGTATCGCCGCGTGCTTTAGGGGACCCACCCTATAAATCTGCCCATGTTAATTAACCATTTTCGGTAAAGCCGTTAAAAAAAACCCCCAAAAACGTCACAGTTTTAGCGTTTTTTTGTCACCCCGCACCCACATAAAATGGAGTAAAAAAAGAAATCAAAAAATAATACCCAAAATCAAGTGATCCCCAATTTAAAAAAGGGCAGTTCTTTCCCGCAAAAAAAAAAGTCTTTAAACAGCTCGTATAGGGAAAAAAAATTTAAAAAAGTTCTGGCTTTTAAAAGATAGCGATGCAAAATATTGTTTTACACTTTTTAAAAAAACATTTTTTTTTTCAAAAAATTGGGGGCTTTAAAATAAAAAATACAAAAATTTGGGGTTTTATAAACCGTAATTTTAAACCCAAGGGGAAAAAACCTTAACTTGTCAGGGATACTGCACGGTGAACGCTTTTAAAAAATTTAAAAATAAAAAAAAAAAACACTGCAGGTTGCAGTATTTTTTCACCCTCCCTTTTCCAAAAAACGATTTAAAACGTTTCCAAAAAAGTTTGCCCCCCAAAAAAAATTATTACCAAAAAAAACGTAAAACTCACCCCGCAAAAAAAAAGCCCCCTTAAAACCAGTTTCCATAAACAGAAAAAAAAAAAAAATTTTATGGCTCTCAGATTTTGGTGATGAAAAAAAAATTTGTTTTCCTTTTCAAATAAATTTTTTTATTGTTTTAAAAAGCAGAAAAAACTTTTAAAAAAAATATAAAAAAATGTGGTATCGCTGTAAAACGTTTTCAACCTTTCTGGTAAAAAAATAGCAAAGTCATTTATACCCCCCACAGTGACCGCTGTTAAAAAAAAAAAATAAAAAAAAAACTACCGGGTTGCTGTATTTTTTTACAAAAAAAGCCTAAAAAAAAAACCCTTAAAAAAAAGTGATCAATTTCAAACATATGGCCCCCCCTAATGGTTTTTAATAAAAAAAATCAACTCATCATTAAAAAACAAACCCAAAAGCAGGGTCCATATGCAAAAAATTAAGGGAAAAAGGTATGGGCTGTCCCGAATACGACAACTTTTAAAAAAAAAAACTTTTTTTAAAACCCTTCTTTGTGTAAAAAAATAAAAAAAACATTAAAAAAATATATAAAAATTTTTTTCTTTTTAATTTTTACCGGGCCCCCATAGAAAAAATTTTTTGTCCCTTTATCCCGAAAGGCGGGGTTTCTGTAAAAAAGAAGCCCAAAAAACCCAAAGGCGGAAAATGCGTTTCCCCCCTCCATTTCCAAAGGGCCCCAAAAACTAAAAAAAAAAATACGGGAAAACCTGTGCGCCCAAAATGCCCAAAATTTCACCCTTAGGTGAGATCCCTGAGGGGCGTTGAAACCCCAAAAAAGGGGCAACTTCTGGGAAAAGGGTTTCCCCCTGTTTTAGTAATTTGGGGGCTTTTTGGAAAATGCGACATGGCCCCAAACCCAAAATTTTGTTTCGCCAAAAGCCAAAAAAAACACTCCCCCCCTTGTACCCCTGGGCCTGCCCCCAAACAGCAGTTTACACCCACATGTAGGGTATTTTCCGAAAATTGGAAGAAATTTTCGTTTAAAAACAATTTTGGGGCTTTTTTTCCCAAAATTCCTTTTTAAAAATTAAAAATTTTTTCAGCTAAAATTTTCAAGATTTTTGGGAAAAATTTTAAAATTTTTTTTTTTTTTAGAGCCGAACGTAAAAAAATTTGTGAAACGCCTGTGGGGTCGATATACTCCTGCACCCCTTTTGGGTATATTCCTTAAGGGGTGTAGTTTCCCAAATTGGGGGCTTTTTTGGGGTATTTATTAGTTTTTGGGAAACCTTTTTGGGTGTCCGCAAAAAGAAATGGGCCCCTAAATTTTAAAAATTTTAATTTAAAATGAGGGCCCCCGAGTCCATAGGTTTCTCCCCCTATTTTGGGGCTTGTGGTTGAGCCAAAAAAAGGACTAGGGCCAAAATTTTGGGATATCTCCCGAAACGGGAGAAAACGGGGGAATTTAAATTTTAAATTTTCATTTCCATTTTCATTTACTTTTTCTTTTTAAATAATGCTAAAAAAATTGAAAAAACCCAAAAAAGTGAAAAAATTTTTAAATTTCACTTCCCCCCCTTTGCTTTAATTTTTTGTGAAACAAACCCAATGGGTTTATTAAAAATTTCTAAATGCTGTTTTGAATTTCTTTTAAGGGGGGGTGTTTCTTAGATGGGGGCATTTTTTGGGGGTATCTAACCTAAAAGTTTTAAACAAAGTCCGTTAGAAAAAGGACCCCGGTCCCTAAAAATATGTATATTGCAATTTTCTTGAAAATTTTAAAAAAACTACTAAATTTATAAACCCCCCTAATGTCGTAAAAAAAAAAAAAAAAACATTTTAAAAAATGATGCCAAAATACAGCAGACATATGGTAGATGCTAGTTATAAATATTTTTGAGTGGAATAACTATCTGTCTTAATGCAGAAATTTTTGAAGTTTGAAATTGGTAAATTTTTCACATTTTTCACCATAATTTGATATTTTTCACAAATAAAAAACAATCATTTTTTGGGCCCAAAATTTCTTACTATTTAAGCACAATGTGTCACGAGAAAACAGTCTCTGAATCACATGGATAGGTTAAAGTGTCAAAAAGTTATTCTCACATAAAGTGACACATGACAGATTTCAAAAATAGGGCTCTGTCAGAGAGGCCAAAACTGGCTCCGGCGGTAAGGGGTTAATAATGATGAAACCATTAATGATACATTAAGAAGGGAAAGAAATTTTAAATAAATATTTACATAACATGTGACATAAAGAAATTGTGTGAAATTGTAACTTGACTTGTATTGGTGTCATGTGGTAATAAGTATTCTTTGAACATTTAGAACTGAAAATCAATTCCAATTATAAATTGATTGCAAGTGATAAATGTTTTTGTAAGTCCAATTCACATACAGCGAACTGTTGGGTTCTGCTGTGCAAAATAATCTGTAAATCTGACTCACACAAAGGTTTCTAAAGTCATTCCCTGATCTTTTGAATTCTCAGCAGGTTATGGTAATTATCTATCACATGAAAACACGATAGGTAAGAAACATAGCACAATTTTACAGTACTGACTGGCCTGGTAACAGCGCAGAAAGCAATGGTGGTGACCAAGCTATACAATACTTTCAATTATTATACAATGACTAATGGTAAGAAAATTAAGAGCCCATTCACACAGTCCTATTACATCTACTGTACTGCCCTTTGCCTTTTAATTCATTAAGGTTCTATCTGTTGGATTTCAAAATATCATGGCATGCTAAAGTGGACTTTTTATGTGCAGAGGTATTCTACCCTGAAGCACTATTTTCATTTGTTAAAGTGAACCTGTCAGGGGGTTTATGCTGCCCTACCTGAGAGCAGGATATGATAGAGGGAGAGAAGCTAAGCCCTGTGAAATATAGGTTTGCATGATTTAGAGCAGGAATTCTGAGTAAATAGGACTCCTTAAGAGACAGTGGAAGTCCTGCTTACCCCACCCACATACAAGGATTTAGAGCACTGTGTAGGCAGTGAGTAAGTAGTACTCTCACTTTCTGTTTTTTTAGCTTTTTACTCAGAAATCCTGCTCCAATCATATCCAGGGTGGGCCATTTATATGGATACACCTAAATAAAATGGGAATGGTTGGTGATATCAACTTCCTGTTTGTGGCACATTAGTATATGGGAGGGGGAAAACTTTTCAAGATGGGTGTTGACCATGGCAGCCATTTTGAAGTCGGCCATTTTGGATAAAAACTTTATTTTTTCCAATGATAAGCGGGTCATATAACATGTCAAACTTATTGAGAATTTCACAAGAAAAACAATGGTATTAACGTATCTTTTTTCTTTCATGAGTTGTTTACATGTTTCTCTTTGTTTACAGCCATTGACATGTTGCAGAGTTTAACACGTGAGGAGCGGATAGAAATTGTGTTGATGTCTGGTGAACGCAGTACCCGGGTCATGGCTGCAGATTTCAATGCAAGACACCCTACAAGACCACCCATATCCCATGCTACAGTTAGAAAACTGCTTGCCAAATTTCGTGAAACAGGTTCAGTGTTGGATTTGCCAAAATGTGGACGCAAGAAAACTGTCACAAATGAAAAAACATCCGTGGCTGTCCTAGCTTCATTCAGCAAGAGCCACAGCGTAGCACTCACCACATGTCACTAGAGACTGGCATCAGACGGACATCCCTTTGGCGGATATTAGCTACTCACAAATGGCACCCTTACAAAACCCAGCTGATGCAGCATCTCAACGAGGATGACCCAGATTTGGCTGAATTTGCAGAATGGGCAAAACAAAAATTGGAACAGCACCCTCAGTTTACACAGAACATTATGTTCAGTGATGAGGCAAATTTTTTTTATGAATGGTGAAGTTAACAAACAAAACCACCGCTATTAGTCTAACACTAACCCACAGTGGATAGATCCCTCCAAGACTGTTGGGACACAAAAATTGATGGTATGGTGTGGTATATGGGGTACAAAGATAGTGGGGCCATTCTTCATCAATAGAAACCTCAATGCCACTGGATATGTGAAATTGCTACATGATGATGTGTTGCCCTCTTTATGCGCTGAAGATGGCACGTTCCCTGTGTTTTTCCAGCAAGATGGTCCACTACCACATTATGGGTGTCAGGTCCGAGCATTCCTACATGAACAGTTTCCTGGAAAGTGGATTGGTCATCATGGGCCAGTTGAATGGCCACCAAGGTCTCCTGATCTGACCCCTTTAGACTTTTCTTTGGGGTCATCTGAAGGCAATTGTCTATGCTATGAAGATACGAGATGGGCAGCATCTGAAACAATGGATACTGAAAGCCTGTGCTAGCATTTCTTCTGCGGTGTTGCTATCATTGTGTGAAGAGTGGGAGAAGAGGGTTGCATTGACAATCCAACACAATAGGCAGCACTTTGAACACATTTTAAAAGTGGTCATAAACTTGTAAATAACTAATGAAAGAATAAAATTACGTTAAAACCAAGCACATCATTGTTTTTTTTGTGAAATTCTCAATAATTTTGATTTGTTACAAGACCCTCTTCCCATTGGAAAAAAATAAAGTTGCATCCAAAATGGCCGACTTCAAAATGGCCACCATGGTCAACACCCATCTTGAAAAGTTTTCCCCCTCCCATATATTAATGTAACACAAAACAGGAAGTTGATATCTCCAACCAGTCTCATTTTATTTAGGTGCATCCATATAAATGGCCCACCCTGTAAACCTGTATATCACAGAGCTTAGCTTCCCTCCCTCTATCACATCCTGCTCTCAGATAGGGCAGCATAAACCACCACACTTTAAATGAAAAACTGAAAATCACTTCCTTACAGCTATGTAGAATACATTTTAGGGGATTAACTAGTCTAGAAGCGATTTTTATAAGACTACAATCCATAATTTTAATTAATTTAATAAATTTAATATGATTTTAAGAAGTTTTTGTAAAGGCAACAAGTGAAGATCTGTTACTTTTTGGGAAGAATCGTTATCTATAGGTTTTGACTTTGGCTCTGGAATAGTTATAAATAGTAAGAAAAGGTAAAACGTGATTTTTTTTTTATAAATCAAATCGTGTAGATAATAATTTAGTAATAATTTGCTGTAATATAAGTATTGTTTTATACCAATTTAATTTGAAAGCAGCTTAGAACTATATTTTGTATCTTACTACAACACGAAAATGCGCAGCTTTAGTGACTTAATGAAATGTTAGACATTTTTTTTCCAAAGTGAAAAATAATCAGTCATAATGTTTTATTTTTTTACAAAATGGGTAAAATAATTATTTTTATTTTTTTTCAATCATGGTGCCAACATGTAATTCTCAGTAGGGAAAATGCTGCCCTACTTTTCAGATTTAACTTAAATTCACAGGGAGGCTTTCTCTATATAAAGAGTTCTGCCAGAAATATAGAGCAGTATCTGAGTTCCATGCCTCCTGGAGTTAAAATAAAGAGTACTAATCAGAGATTCTGATTTAGATTAATTAGTTTGGCACAAGTTTACAACCATTCTCTTGTTCTGGCCTACTTTAGTTTAAAATTGTGTGTACCTTGTGTACAATGACTGGCAAGCTGCATCCTGTCACTTCAGTTGGTTTTATTTCTTATATCACAAGGCATTTTGGGAAAAGAGCTGAAAGCTTAAGAATCCTCTATTGGATGTAAGAAATCCTCAATTTGCTTGTGACTCACTGAGTCTTTAGAAAGCAAAAGTGATGTGAGCCAGGTGAGTGTTGCTCATCTGCATACAGCTGTTTTGGATTTTTTGCTTTTCCTCAGTGCAGAACAGAGCTTGCTGAGTAGGTGGGAGGCAATGAGTGGCTTAGAAAGGGGAGTATCTCTCCTTGGGGAGAGCACCATATAGGTGCGTGGGGATTTTAAATTGCCATTTTGCATCCTACTACGCATCTCCATATCAGAAGGCATGTAATATGGAGTTGCCTAGTGGGGTGCAAAAAAGCAGTTTCAAATCCCCACACACCTATATGGTACTCTCCCAAGGAGAGATATTCCCTTTATTTTGTTATAGGAAGAGACCCTTTTGCTATACTCTTTGTTTTTTTTTTTAGTTAAATCTATCTTTTAGTAAGTGTTTTGCTGTTTTAGTAACATTGGATGTTCTTTGTCCATACAATGCACTCGATTATTGCAATTAGTGTGCATGAATAAAGTTAAGTAAAGTAGAACCTAAATGCAGATAGACATTTGAAAAAAAAAATCTTATTTGATAAATCCTAAAACTCAAGTTATTTCCTGTTTATGAAAATTATAGTATTAATGCATGTGTGAAAAAGACAAGTACAGTACGGGCTGTCATGCAAAATGATCTTTTGACATTGAGTTTGGTCCTAGCCATGTCTTAAAGAGCATTCCCCACTAATTTTCAGTTTTTACGATGTTATCATTCAATTCCCTGCTCACCAGATATCCATTATTTTTTCCATTTAACCATTACAGTTAATCCCTTCAGATACTCTAGGCAAACGGTTTCTTCTAGATAATGAATACATCTGAAAAAGGTTTCTAAAAACATGCAACAAACCTTTGATTCTCCTCCATTTAAAGGGTGTCTTGAGTTCACCACAAAAAATAATTCAAAGGACTCACCATTTTTACAGAATACTGTATGTGTAAGTCCACTTTTAATTACATTTTAAATTGAAATGTATTTGATTATTGCATAGAGCTGTTATCTCTGCCAAGTTGCAGAAGATCTGTTACTAAATTGTATCACTTTTTAAGTTGTATCCATTAGTTCCAAATATGTCCTGCCAATGTGATGGAGTGGAAAGGGATAATGTTGCACATCTGGTGGGACTGAACTTCCTCCGGGTCTTTTGGACTACAGTATTTAAAATGATTACGTGAGCTGACAAGGACATCCATCCCTAGCACCCCTGAAGCAATTTACTTATTAATGGCCAAAGCTATTTATAAAAAGTCCTTTGCATGCCTTCTTATACAAACTAGCTGAACTGTCATTACTAGGCACTGGAGGTCTTCAGTATCTCTAAACCTGGAGGAATGGTTTCCACTTGCTGTCTCATTCAGCAAGTGGAAGAGTTGATTGTGCAGATCAGTGGCCATTTTCAGAAACTCTAGGCCCTGTTTCAGTCCTCCCCTGCCTATCCTATTATGGTGATCTGGTTCTTGCACTTTTGATGAGGATTTGATAAGGTTTTTATCATGTTTCTGAATCACCCACACATATAAATAGCCAGGGCAAAAACCGACCCGCAAAAAAACACCAAAAATGTGTAGAAAACATGCCAAAAACCACATCTAAAACCTCACCAAAGTTTTGGAAAAAGTTTTGAAGCTCTCCATTAATTCCTATTGGGATTTCCAGTGCTGAAAACGCGTAAAGAATTGACATGACACTTCTTTATCAGCACCCAAAACAGCGTCCAAACAAGCGTGAAAAAACTCATTGTGTGTTAACTACCACGCTGTTTTACATAGGAATCAATGGAAATAGACTGGGGGCATTTTGGAGGGTTTTTTTTACGCTGTTTTGGGTGAAGAAACACCCCGAAAACAACCCTGAAAACGGCAATGTGAACATACGCACATTTACTACAAGAATTATCTATGGTCTTGCCGCTTAATGTTTCCTACCCCTTGACAGGAGCCATTGTCAAAAGACAGTCAATTCTATTCACTTCACATGTCACTCATATGGCTGATTGGTGTATTTAATTTACTCAATGCTCTACATTACCTTTGTTCCATGCTCTTTGATTATAATGTTTAGCCATGAATTTGTGATGTTTCCTGCTGCCAATACCATACTGCCTTCTGTTTACTCACTACTGCAGACATTGGGAAATTGAGTAAGTTTAATTTCACAAGTGCTTCCGATTTACGGAAAAATTATAACAATAGGTACACTTGTTGAGGACTCTTGATTTCACTCAAAAATTCAGGTTTCGTTTCTTAATTCATTAAATTTTTCTAAAGATTGCTAAAGTATGTAGTAACATAAAAGATTCTAATAATATTGTTATTTTGAAATTGTATTAAACAGATTAGAGAAGTCATGAAATAACAGTGGCCCTTTAACTTATGATGATAATTAACTTGAAGATGACCATTGTCAGTTAAAAAATTATAAAGTAAAGCCATAACTCTATGGAAAATTAGTAAAACTGCTTCTGAAACCCTAGAATCTCAACCCAAAAAAGAACAGGTGGAGAACAATAAGCAAATAAATAATGCAAATAAAGCAGGTCCTCTTGTCAGGAAGAGATGCAGGAAGCTGGAATCACTTTCTTTATTAGGAGTACGAGCTTCTTCAGTGTCCTTTAAAAAAAATATCTACTAAAAATTAGTGATGAGCGATTACGTTGACTATCGTCATCGGGTTGATAGTCGATATCGGCAATTATCAAGACGATTTCCGATAGTCGATAATAGATTATCGCCGATGACCATTAAAGTCTATGGGAGAGCAACACACCTTCTTCTTACACCCAAACAGGGCTGGGAAGAAGCTGGAATTAACATCCACAACAGCCCAAATGGATAAAATTGTTTCCCTTTTTAGGAAAAACATTGGGTTTCTAAAAACCCAACAGAAAAAAAGTAAAGGGGGGCCCAAATTCCCTATCCCGGTTTTGTACCCAACACCCTGCCCTTTTTAAACCCCCATGACCACAAATTAAAAAGTGCCAAAGGCAGTATGATTTAAACCCCAACATTTTACTTGAACTGGACATTGAATTCCCTGCCCGGGAAAACCCCCGAAAGGGCCCCCAAAAAACCCTTAATGCCCCCCAGATTTAAAAAGTGCCGGAAAAAAGGGGGTTTTTCCCCCCCATTTTAGTTGAACGGACATTAAATTTTATCTGCCCTGTCCCGCAGAAGGGGCCCCTTTTTAAAACCTTTTCTAACCCACAGATTAAAAGTGACGGAAAATGGGAGTTTTTCCCCAAACCACCATTTTATTTTAAAACGGGACTTTGGGACTATACCTTTTCCTGTTCCCCACAGAATAACCATTAAACCGTTGCCCCACAGTTTAAAAATTTGCCGGAAAAAGGAGTCTTTAAACCCCCCATTTTAGTTGAAGGACATTGACTGCCCTGTCCTTTTCCCCGAGTAGGGACCATTAAACCTGTCTAAACCAACAGTTTAAAAAGGGTGGGAATGGGGAGTCTTTAAAAACCCCAAAATTTTAAAAGTTTCCCCTGGACATTGACAGCCCTTTGTCCGGGGCCAAGCATGACCCCCAAAACCCCTGCATGCCCCCAGTTTAAAAATTTCCCAAAAAAAGGGAGCCCTTTTAAACCCCCATTTTATTTTTTAAAAAGGGGACAGGGGAAATTTTACCTGTCCTTGGGCCCCACAGCATGACCCCCAAACCTGCATGCCCCCCAGTTTAAAAAAAAGTGCCGGAAAAAGGGCCCTTTAATTTCCCCCTTTTTTTTTCCCGGGGGAAATTTGAATATACCTGCCCGGGGCCCCAGAAAGGGAGCCCCAAACCTGCCCCCCCCCCCTTTATTTAAAAAGTGCGCAAAAAGGATTTCTTTAAACCCCACCCAATTTTATTTTAAAACGGGGACATTGACTATACTGTCCGGGCCCCCAAAGGCATGACCCCCAAAAACCCTGAAAGGCCCCCCACTTTTAAAAAAAGGGCCCCCGGAAAAAAAAAGGAGTCTTTAAACCCCACCTTTTTAAAGTTTAAGGACATTAAATTTATCCCCTGCCCCGGGGCCACACATGACCCCCCAAACCTGTTTGCCCCCCCCAGTTTTAAAAAAGGGCCCGAAAAAAAAAGGAGTTTTTCAACCACCTTTTTTATTTGGAACTGGACATTAAACTTTTATTTGCCCCGGGGCCCAAACACATGACCCCCAAACCTGCATGACCCAGATTTAAAAAGTCCCGAAAAAGGAGTCTTTAAACCCCCCCTTTTTTTGTTAAACCCTGGCCCTTTGACAATATTGTCCTTACCGCAGAATGACCTTTAAAACCTGTTGCCCCACAGTTAAAAATTTGCCAAAAAAAGGGAGTCTTTGAAACCCCCCTTTTAGTTAAACTGGACTTTTGACTATTTTGTCCGGGGCCCAAACAGCATGAGCCCCAAACCTAAAGACCCCCCTTTTTAAAAAGTTGCGGGGAAAAAGGCGTTCTTTCAACCCCATTTTAGTTTCAACGGACTTTGAATTTTCCCTGCCCCTTGGCCACAGCATGACCCCAAACCTGATAAACCCCCAAAATTTAAAAGTGCCGAAAAAAAAGGGCCCTTTGAACCCCATTTTAGTTGAACGGGAAAATTGGGACTATATCTGTCCTGTACCGCAGAATGACCATTAAACCTTCTGCCCCACAGTTTAAAAAAGTCCCGGAAAAAAAGGAAAAGTCTTTAAACCACCTTTTTTATTTTAATGGACTTTTGACTATATCTGCCCTTTTCCCGGGAAAAAGGGCCCCATTAAACCGGGTTTTGACCCCAAAAAAAAAGGCCCCGGAAAAAGGGGTCTTTGAACCACCTTTTTTAGTTGAATGGCCCTTGGGCTTTTCCTGTCCTGACCCACAGCTGAGCCCCAAACCTGTTTGTTCCAAAGTTCAAAAAGTGGGCAAACTATGTTTTTTTTTTGTACAGTACTGTCATTTAAAATTTTTTTTTGTTAACTGACATTTGTTTACAGAATTTTTTTTGGGGAATTTTTTTATGTTTTTCTTTTATTAAACTTTTTGTTTTTTTCAAGTGTGTTAACATACAACTTTTACACCCCCCCCTGCTTTTTTAAAAGGGTTATTTTTCCCGGGTGTAGATATTTTTAATTGGGCCCACACTCCATAATAAAACAATTTTCCTAATCATCCCAAAACACCCCTTGTTGAGGGGAACTTTTTCCCCTCCGGGTTTTCTGAGATGATTCCCCCCAAATAAATTTCCCATTGGTTTCATTTTTCCCCCAAAACCTTCTTCATTGATTAGGGGCAGACTCCCCTGGAGATCAAATGTTTGAAACCCCCATAGTGTTTCCACCCCCAGAAAATTTTAAAGGGGCCTAAAATTTGTGCAATTTGGTACACCCTGGACCCCTTTTTGTTACTGTAAACCTAAAAGAAATAAACCCTTTTTAAAAATCCGTTTTTTTTAGAAAAATTTTTGAAGTTTCCCCTTATTCCCCCTAACGGTAAGGGGAGCCAGTGTGCCAAGCCATCTTTTAAAACACGGAGGGCCCAGTTTGCCCAAAATTACAGGGGGTTGCGGTGAGAGCCCGGGCTGGCGTCCTCTCTTTAAAAACACGGAAAAAAATGCCTGATGAGGGAGCAAAAAAAACAGTCGTTAAAGCAAGTGGGGAAAAGCGGGAAGTTTTGGGAAAAGACCTCCAGCCTTCCCAGTACCCCGCCCAAAGGGGGGTTTAGCACTTCCCCTCCGAAAAGGATGGGGGGACCAATTTGGAGTTTCACTTTTTAATATTTGGGGGTTAAACGTCCGTTCCACCCCAGGGTCCCCTTTTTTTCTTGGCATTCTTTTTTTTCATTTTACTCAACTCGGAAAAAATTTAGCTCTGAAACTTTTTTTCCTTTTCCCCGTGCCCCCATACTCCAGGGCCTTTTCTAAAAAAAAAAACCTTAAAAAAATTTTTTTTGGTCAATTTTTCCTGTATCTCCCTTTACAATTAAAGGAATTTTTTTTTCCCAACTTTTTTTGTACTTTCAAGTTTTTTAGTGTTTAATTCTAGAAAACACTTTTTTTTAAAAATAGGATGGAATCCCAATGTCTTTGTTTCTCTTTTTTAAATTGTATTAAATGGTTGTTTAAATTTAAAAGGGTTTGCTATTTTTGTTAAAGATTTTTGAAAAAACAAGTCATTTTGCAATATGTGCCCATTAACAGTGTCCTACCTATTCCTGTTTCCTGAAGCACCATCACCCTTGACCCTTTAAACAATTTGAAAAACAAATTTTCTTTTTAAAACCACATTTTTTAAAAAATGGGACCTTTTAGTCTAGCTATTTAAACAGCAAAATCCCCCCCAAAAAATTCAAAACATCCCCTGAGCCACTTTTGAAAATTTGTGAAGAACAAAGTCTGTTAGAAAAACATTTTTTTTTTTTTTGGCCCGGGTAGTATACTGCATGTCACAGAAAAATGCCCCCAAAAAAATTTCAAAACATGCCCCTTTGGGGGGGGCCCCCACTTTTGACAATTGTGAAAAAAAAAAATTTTTCTTTTAAAAAAACAAAAAATTTTTTAGAATGGGAAATTTTAAAGTATTGTCCCTTTTTTCAAAGCAGAAATGACCCAAAAATTAAAAAAATGATTTCTCAGCCACTGTTAAAAATTGTGGGGGGAAAAATGCCATTAAAAGGCCCCATTTCTTTTCCCAAAAGGCCCACGATTTTTTCCCTGTATCTCAAAGCAACATGACCCCAAAAAAAATAAATTTTTTGATTTCCCTTAGCCACTTTTAAATAATTGTGAGGCAAATGCCCCCAAAAACCCTTTTGACAATGCAAAAAATTTTAAAAGATGAAGTGAAAAAATGAAAATAGGGTTTTTTTGTCATAAAAACCTTGGAGCCCTTTTACAGTCCCCCTTCAAGCAAAACCACCCAAAATAAACTTTTGGGAAAACTGAGAATAAAAATTGCAGAAAATAAGGGTCATTTTAAAAAAAACATTTTTAAAAGAGGAAACCATTCTTTTTTGAAAGGAATGTAAATTTAGCCGGCCCAACTAATCGGGGACCTCGGAAATTTGGGGGCCCAAACAAAACATCAAGATCCATGCCTGTTTCCCATCTTGATGAAATTAAAAACGTCCCTTTAATCTTTTGGAAAGCCGGATGCGTTTGTCTGTAATGACCCCCCCAGCTGTGTTTAAGGGTTTCTGCCCCAGAAATGCGCTGGCGGGCGGGGCAGGAAACAACCCCTTCTAGGGCTTGGCGACCCCAGCTTGGCCATTCGTCCATTTTGGATCCCCGGGAAGTCTATTGGGTGGGGGGAACCCAAAAATACAAAAACTTGGGTTGTTAAAAGGCCCGAAATAGTCGGCACCATGATTTTAAAGGGCTGGTCTCTGTGGGTTGGATGTTTTGCCCTCCCATTCCCATGCTTGGTGGGGTGGTAAAAAAAAGATTCCCAGGGGCACCCTTTTTGGCTTCTGCCCCCTTCCCTGCGGGGCTGCTGCTGCCCACTCCCGGCCCATTTGGGCCCAACTCAAACTGCTTTTAAACTTTCGCGAGGGGTTGTTCCACCGTGACATTAGAAAAACGTGAGCGGGACACAAACAGATGTCTTTCCCGTTGATCAATCACAAGGTTTTCCATTTCCTGCATTTTACTCTTTTATTTTGGGTTTGGGGGGGAAAGGGAAAATGTGACTTTTGTTTTGTACCGGGGGCCGGGGGGTTGGGAACCCCGTAACTGTTGTTCATTTTGATGGGTTTTGGAAGATCAAGTTGGAGGAAAAAGGGCATTTCCCAAAATTTATGTGGGGTTTGGAGCCTTGAATTTCCCAAGCCTCGGGGGCCCAGGGGCATAAACAAACTGATCTTCCCCATCTTCCTCCTCCGCCCAAATAATTTGCCCCCAACCTCTTTCCCCAAAGGGAGGGGGCTCGGTAAAGTCTGCCGTTAATTTCCTAGGAAAACCTTCCCCCCTCCTCCTCCGCTTCCCCCCCGGCCCAGCTTCAACCCCAGGGCCCGACTTGCCTTTAGATGATGCAAAACCCCGAGAGTGAAAGTGCCGCCCTTTCATAGTCCTGGACCCCGAAAACCCTGCCTAATTTAAGACCAAAAATAGGAAACCCGGGGGGGGCCTTGTGGAAATTCCCACCGGGGGGAGAAAGGCTCCGTTTTCCGCCTCTGTGTCCGTCCTTTCCCCCTCCCTCAGGCCCGGGAAACCCGATGTTTTCAGAGTGTTTCCAAAGATGTTCCAGAACTAAGAAACCCAAAAATTTGGGCATCCCGACAAGGGGATTTGGCCCCCACCCGGGCCATTTTGGTTTGGTTCTTTTAAAAAATGGGAAAAAAATGGTGCAAGCTTCCTTTTACCCGCCTTTCCCCTCTCGGGGGCTCAACACCCCGAGGTCCCCAAAACCCCTGCTTGTCAGGCCATTGGGCCCCCCTTCGTACTGCTTTAAAAAAACAAATTTCGCTGCTCCCACAATCACTGGAGCATGTGGAGGGGGGAATTCCAAACTTTTTGGCCCCCATCCAAAAATGAGGGCGGTTGACGGGGGGGCCCAGCTGACGCTGCAACCGCAACCGGGGGGGAGAAAGCCGGGTGCCCAACGGCGGAAAATGCGAATCGACCTCGGCCCCTTTTTCAGCAGGCAAATCCCGACCCTGGTAGCGCTTTAGAAATTTTTTGGACGACGAGGGTTTTGACATTGTTCCCCAAAAGGGGTGGCTCCGCCTACCGTTCTTATGGGCGGCCCGCAGATTTTACCCCGTTATCGCACATTTCCCTTTTCTGGCAAAAAGGTTCTTTTTCCCCCAGCCAGCGCTCGGTCTCATTTTCGGAGAGCTGTCCCCAGCCCGACCTTTTGGTGGACGGTTCCCAAAACAGATTAATTTCAAACCCCCGGGCCCGGTTTTTTTCTGGGCCCGTGATGCCCCCCCAGAGGTTTGGGGGGGAAAAAGGGCCCCCCACCATCCCTTTCGGTTTTTTAAAAGTGGGGCGCCGAGCCTAGAGCCCCGCACGACCCGAGACCCTCCACCCCCCAAATCACCCAGTGAGCTGTCCCCAAAAAAAAAAAAAATAGCGGGCCTTGGTTGTGCTAAATATCCATGTGTCGGTGGTTTAAAAGGGTTTTTTTCCCGGGCACAGATGCAGACAACCGCTTGAAATTTTAGATGACACGTGGCCCGGCCGGGGAGGGATGGCTTTTTTTGGTAAAGAAATGCCTGCTCGGCACGGGTATTGGGGGCAGGCCCAAAGGGCCCCCTGAGTGGCGGGGAAAACCCCTCTGTGTCCACCAGGGCGGAAAGGCAAAATTTTCCCAAACCAAAAGCCCGGGAATGCCGAAATTCCGGCCTTTTTGGGTTTGGGGTGGGTTTTTGGTTTTGTGTTTCTTCTGCCCCAAAACCCGGAAGGGCAAAGGCTGGCTGCCCAGACTGGCTGCTGTCGGGCGTGCAAAGGGCGTTTAAACTGGCGGAAAGGTGAAGGGGTAGGATGGGTTTTCTGGTGGTGCTGGTTTGGGAAATCGGGTGGGGGAGGGGTGAAGCGGAAGCTGATCCCCGATCATGACTCTGAGGGGACATGGGCCCCTGAGGAACGCTTTGGGGTGGTTTGGGGAAAGGGGGAGGCGGAGCAGAGGGTGTGACAGTGGTTGGAGGGCCCGGGTCGGGTTTGGGCCCTTTTTGGGGGCCAAAATGTTGCCCCCCATTTTAACTCATGCATTCGCTAAAAAGTGACTAGGGCATGTTGGTGGTGGTTTAAAAACTTAAAATTTTTTGCTTCCTTTTTGTGTTTACGGGGAAAGGCGGCATATGACATCGCTGGGTGAATCAGGGGGTTTGCTCAAAAAGGGCCCCCCGGGTTGAGAGGTCCTGGAAACCCTTTTTGACGGGATAAGCGCGGAGCGGGGTTTTCCCCGACCGTGGGTGGCGGGAATTCCCTTTCAGTGGGCTTCTGCGACCACCCCCTTCCCCCTTTTTGAGGCGGGGGCCCCTAAATTGACCCCTACCCCATCGTCTTCCTCCCCGCCCCCGTGATGAAAACTCTCGCAAGCAAAAATTTTGTGGAAAAAACCTCGATGGATCCGCAATGTCTCATTTAAAATTTTTCCCTCACATCCCAACACAGGTGACTTTGGGGGGGCCTGACTTTCTCCCTCCAGAAAGCTTTCAGGTAAACCAAAAAAAAGGGGAATGAAGGCGTTGCCGACCGCCCCCGGGTTTTTTTCCGGGTTTTTCCGGGTTCCCCTTTTCCCCCCCTGATGGCAAACAGTTAAAAAGGGTTTTCAGAGCAAAACCAAAATTTATCCCCCTTTTTGGGCCCCTTGATCTTTTTAACCCTTTTTTTTTGACCCCCCAAACCCCATTTTTTCTTTAAAGGGCCTTCAGAAAATTTGGGTTTTCCCATTTGGGGGGTACACGAGTTTTACATTTTGGGCCGCCTTTTGCTTCATTTTGGCATGCAAGATGCTGATGGAAAAGACATTTGTTTCCCTGACTGGGGGAGGGAAAAAGGGGGTAAAAACTGCCTTTGGGTGCGGTTGCATTAAAAAACTGAAGAACAAATTTGGGAACGCTGTTTGGTTCTAGATTCACAGGGCCCGGGCCCCCGATGACAGGCCTGCGGGCCTGCAACTGACGATTTTCCCCTGGCATGCGTGTTGTCGCCCCAGCACTGGAAAAGGGCACCCTTTTCTCCCTACCTTACCCTTTCCCTAAACCTTCCCCCCCCTTTTTCTCCTTAACCCCCCTGAATTTTTGCTCCATGTTCGAAAGATTTAAAAAGGAGGGAAGGGATGGAAAAAGTTTTTGGAAAAATCTCTTTATTAAAAACGGCAAATCAAAGGGTATTTTCAAAACCCTCAAACAAAACAAAAAAAATGGAAATTTAAATTTAAATGCTTTGGTACTCTCTATCAACAAAAACTTGACTGACCCCAAAAATTTAAAAAAAACAAACCGGGCCCGAAATTAAAGGATAATAAACTGTATTTTTTTTGGGACCGATCAATTCACCCCGTGGTGACTACAAAATTGCTGTATTCCCAAAAATTTTTCTGCAAAGTACTCTATCCAAAAAAAGCCCTTTACTGACCCAAAAATGAAAAAAACCCTGTCCCGAAAAGTTCCGGAAAAATAAACTGTAAATTTTTTGGACCTTCAATTTACCTGTGGGGGAAATACAAAAAAGGGGTGTATTTAAATTTAACTGCAAAGTTAAACTTTTAACCCAAAAAAGCTTGGGCTTACCAAAGTGAAAAAAAACACCTGTCCCGAAATGTAAAAGGAAAAAAAACGGGATTTTTGGCACCTATCAATTCACCTGTAAAGGGGCTACAAAAAATTGGGTTTTAATTTAAATTTAACTGCCCCAAAATTTGTCTAAACAACAAACTTGACTGACCCCCAAAAAAAAAAAAAACCAACCCGTCTGAAATGTTTCGGATAAAAAACGGTTTTTTTGGCACCTATCAATTTTACTGTGGTGACCAAAATTTATGTATTTTAAATTTAAAATGATAGGGGGCCCTAACCAAACAAAACCCTTTACCCGACCCAAAAATGAAAAAAAAAAACCTGTTGAAATGTATTTCAGATAATAAAACGGTTTTTTTTGGCACCCACCCAAATTTATGTGGTGCCAAAAAAATTGTGTTTCCCAAATTTAAAACCCGCAAAGAAACTCTATCAACAAAGTTGACTGACCAAAAGTTAAAAAAAAAAAACCCGTCTGAAATTTATACAGATAATAAACGGTATTTTTGGGGACCTATCATTCCCCCTGTTGTGACCCACAAAAATTGCTGTATTCAAATTTAACTTTCCAAAATACCCCTTCCCAAAAAAAGCTTGAAATGAAAAAAGGGGAAAAAAACACCTGTCTGAAATGTAAAAAGGGTAATAAAAAGGGTTTTTGGCACCCTTTTGAAAACCTGTGGTGACTACAAAGTTGCTGGATTTTAAAAATTTAAAATGGGCCCCCAAGGTTTTTGCTATCAACAAAGCTGGCCCGCGCCCCCAAATGAAAAAAAAAACGTATCTGAAATGTAAATGGGAATTTTAAAAAAAAGGTTTTTTTGTTTTGGGACCCATCACCTGTGGGGGACACCAAAATTGGGTGGATTCAAATTTTTAAATGCAAGGTGGGTAAAACCCCAAAAAAGCTTGGGCGGGCAAAAATTTTATAAAGAACACCTCTCTGAAAAGTATACTGTAATTAAAAGTGGAGTTTTGCACCTAACAAAAAAGACCCCGCCGTTACTAGAAAAGATCGGGATCTAAACAAAGTTTTGGCTCCCCAATATCCCCCGTATCCTTATAGAGCTATTTCTGTGTTCGCCCGCTGTGTCTCCGCCCCCCCCCCCACCCCCCGCCCGCTCCCCACTGTGACTTTTATAGCGTCGATGCTCCATAAAATTCTCTGCCGAACTACCTAAAATCATGCAAATCTCTGATCTAACTAAGTTCTAATATCACAGGCAAAAATAAGGTTGTCTCTGTGAAAAAATAGAAAAATTTTCGCTGAGACTGTTTGCTGAGCTGTTTGGACATGAGCCAGAGCGCGCACGTCCTACGTGGCTATGAGACGCTGACAACACACTGATCATGAACAGAAGGGCTGTTCTATGGTAAACGAGGTCATGTGATTTTTCCAGCCGAATCGCAACCATACACATCCACTCATGACGTCCGCAGCACACATCTCACCCTGCTCTATTCTTAAGCTGATTTGCTGCCGCCAAAATTGACAGGAAGCGCCGAAAATGGCGCGATATTAATAGATTCAATGCACAGATTTTAACCTAAATATCGCGTTGATCGTATACAAAATCCCGATCAACGTAAATACTGTGCCCAATTATTCACTTTGTCGATAATAATCGCTCAACACACAAAAAATAAAAACTGTAGAGCTGTACCCCCCCTGCCTTTACGTGCTGTCCCAAAGGAGCTTTCCAGGCACAAGAGGCATGTAAAAGCTAACCTATACATAAAAGTGAGTGCATGCACTTTAGTAGATTTGGGTACCCCTAGTATGTGGCGTGGTTTGCATTTACATTTAAGTTAAAAATATGGTGAGCTGAGACCATTGTAACTTGATGGATTTAACTCCTGGCTGTTGTCCCTAAGCCTACATAAACACCTACTAACAAGTAGATAAGCCATGTTATAGCCGTACTATGTCCCATTACTTACAGAAGAGGTAGTGGTAACACCTTCTAATATAATAATAAATAAATAATAATACCTATTATTTCTATAGCGCCAACATATTCCACAGCACTTTACAAATCAAGGTAAACATACAGTTCATTAGCCCCATTAAAAGTACTCTACAAATGAAACATCAAGGAGTGAGGGCCCTGCTCGGATAGCAGGGTTAAGGGGGATGGCTAGTTCGGGTGTATGGGTGAAAACATACGGTAAGAAGTGCCAAGTTTTACAATGGTCCGGCATGTTACATAATAGAGGAGTGGTTTACATGAAAAATGGATGAACCTGCCACCCGACTGTACATCTATATATACAGATTAAGTGCCTGTGAGTGCCCAGTGCAGGGGTGACAGATGTGTGTGATAGCAGTTAGGGATCTTGGTGGGCCAGACGCGAGAAGATGTATTTTCAGGGCCTCTCTTAAAACTGTGAGGGTTGTGAATGTGCCTGATCGCCGCGGTAGATATTCCAGAGAATTGGTGCCGCACGTGTGAAATCTTGTAGGCGGGCATGGGAGGTTCGGATGATTGAGGAATGTAGTCTGATATCATCAGCAGAGCGAGAGGCACGGGTAGGGCGGTAGACAGAGACTAGGGAGGAGATGTAGGGGGGTGCAGCACTGTGGAGAGCTTTATGGGTGAGAGTGATGAGTTTATACTGTATCCTGTACTGAATGGGCAAACCAGTGCAGTGACTGACACAGGGTAGAGGCATCAGTATAGCGGCTGGAGAGAAAGACAAGCCTGGCTGCTGCATTCTGGACAGATTGGAGAGGGGAGAGTTTGCAGAGAGGGAGACCGATAAGCAAGGAGTTGCAGTAGTCAAGACGAGAAAGAATAAGAGCAGTAATGAGAGTTTGAGTCGTTTCCACAGTGAGAAATGGACGGATTTTGGAGATATTCTTGAGGTGCAGGTGACAGGAGCGGGCAAGGGATTGGATATATGGGGAGAAGGTCAGATCAGAATCAAATAAAACCCCTAGACAGCGGGCCTGCTGCCTAGGAGAAATGGTGGTACCACATACAGAAACAGAAATAGCAGGGGGGTTGGTTAGTAGATGGCGGAAAGACAAGAAGTTCAGTCTTAGTGAGGTTTAGTTTCAGATGGAGAGAGGACATGATGTCAGAGACAGCGGACAGACAGTCACTGGTGTTTTGTAGCAAGGCTGGAGTGATGTCACGGGAGGAGGTGTATAATTGGGTGTCATCCACATAGAGATGGTACTGGAAGCCAAATCTACTGATGGTTTGTCCAATGGGGGCTGTGTACAATGAAAAGAGGAGAGGACCTAGAACTGATCCCTGAGGAACTCCAACAGCAAGAGGAAGAGGAGAGGAGGTCGAACCAGAAAAAGAGACACTGACGCAGCGGTCAGAGAGGTAGGACGAGAACCAAGCGAGAGCGGGTGTCCTGGAGGCATGGTGCTGAGCATTGCTGAGAGAAAGTTGGGTGATCCACAGTTGTCAAAAATGCTGCAGAGAGATCCAAGAGAAGCAACAATGAGTAGTTACCTGAGATTTTGCTGTTAGGAGGTCATTTGAAGACTTTAATAAGCAGTCTTAGTGGAGTGTAGGGTGCGGAAACCTGATTGCAGCGGGTCCAGAAGAGAGTTAGCAGAGAGATAGCGGATTAGGTGAGAGTAGACCAGGTTCCAGGAATTTAGAGATGAAGGGCAGGTTAGGGGAAGTCTGGTCGGAAGTTATCAGCACAGGACGGTCCAGAGAGGGCACTTTTTTAGTAAGGGGTTATGATGACGTGTTTGACGGCAGATGGAAAGATCCAGTGGAGAGAGAGAGGTTACAGATAGCAGTAAGTGTGAGAGAGGACAGCTGGAGAAATAGACTGGACGAGGTGGATGAATGGGTCAGTAGAGCAGGTGGTGGGCGAGCAGACAGGAGAGACCTGGACACTTTTCCTCTGTCGTTTCGGGGTCAAGGGCTGCGAGTAGATTTAGAGGGACGTGCGGGGAGGGACAGGGAATGGGTATTATTTGGGGTTGTGATGTGATGTTTTGCGGATATTTTCAATTTTGTCTTTGAAGTGAGTGGCCAGGTCTTCAGCACAGAGGTCAGTGACCGGAGCCTGTGCTTTAGGCCATTGGAGGGCGTGGAGGTGTCAAAGAGGCGTTTTGGGTTGGTTATGTTGTGTGGAGATGAGGGAGGTGAAATATTTTTGCTTTGGCGCAGTGAAGGGCAGTGGATAAGTCCTGAGCATGACTTTGTAGTGGAGAAGTCTGCAGGTAGCTTTGACTTTCTCCACAGCGACTCAGCACACCTGAACATCGCTGGAGAAAACCGAGTCTGAGGTGTGTGCCAAGGCTGCGGGCGTCTGACTCTGGTGGGTGCGGTGTGTGAGGTGTGTGCCAAAAAAAACATTTTGTCCAGGGTGGTTGTGAGAGTTTCAATTGTAACGTTTGACAGCCTGGTCTGGACAGGGAGGGAGGAGATTGGGGGCATTGAGGGACTGTAGGTGTCTGTGAGTTCCTGAGTATTAATGGAGCGGATATTTTCTGAATGGATGATGGGCAGTGTTTGTCCAGAGAAGGCTGAGAATTAGGATAATGAAAGGAGAATAAGATTGTGGTCAGAGAGACATAAGGAGAATTAGTGGAGTTAGAAATTGAGGAAAGATGACATGAAGACCAGATCCAAGAGAGTTCCACTATCCATGTGGGTTGGGGGAGTCAGTAAACTGCGAGAGGCTATGAGAGGAGGTTAATGAGAAGAAACTGTGAGGCAGAAGGAGACTTGGGGTCATCAATGAGGGATGGTTGAAATCACCCATGATGAGAGTGGGCATTTCAGAAGAGAGGACTGTCGGGAGCAAGGCGGCAAAATGATCCAGAAATGGCGGGAGAGCCGGCGGGGTCTGTAGACAACGGCGACTCTGATGGAAAATGTGAAAGAGTCTGAGGGTGTTGAACTTCAAATAGGGAGGGAATGTGAGGGAGGGTGCAGGAGGAAGGACTGGTAAGTGCAGTGTGGAGAGAGAAGTATGCCAACTCCTTCCACCCGGCTGTTCTCAGGTTGGGGGGTGTGGGTGAAGTGTAGCCCACCCATAGGTGAGAGGCGGCAGGAAGCGGGGTGAGAATTGCTGGAGCCTTGTTTCTGTGAGGGCCAGCAGGTGAGGGAGTTGGAGAGAAAAAGGTAATAACAGCAGTGAGTTTGTTGCAGACGGATCCGGGCGTTCAATAAGAGCACACTTAAAAGGGGCAGTGAAATAGAAGTACAGCGAATGGCAAGAGGTTAGCAGGGTTATCTATGGGAGGCTGAGGAGGAGTGGGGATGAGCAGTTAAAGGAAGGTGGCCCGGGGTTGGGAGAGATGTCCCCTGCAGCGAGAAGCAAGGAGAATGAAATGAGACAGCAGATGGGGCAGTGAAGAATATGAGCTGGCGTTGTGCAGTTATATGTGAGCTGGAGGTTTGGGGTGGTTGAAAAAGGAAAATAGCGTGTGGGATGAGTACATAGGTGAGGGATGGAGAGAGGAGCTTATGTGGATAAATTGTCTGAGGGCAAGATAGGGTGGTAAGATAGGAGGCAGATGGCTGCAAGGTAGATAGTAATAGCAAGCATGGTAAATAAGGAGTATGCAAAGAAGTGTAGAAACTTACAAAAAAGGCGAGAGTCCCTACGCCCTTCTGCACACGACAGGCTCACTTCAGGGCTAAGGTAAAGGCTTAATTAACCTTTGGATATGAATTATGCTACAGAAACGCTTTTTCTTTAAATGAATACAACGGGAAAACAGGCTTAGATCCCCTTAGATATTCAATGTGCTGTGAGCAGATAGCATTAAAATTTTATATGCAGCTGCACTGGACACACACTGGACTTCAGATCCAATACCCCAAAAAATCAGAAATAGAACGTTAAGAGAAGCAGTCTCTGAGACAAGCTGAGACACCCCCCAAAAATCGCTGTATAAAAATTAGTTCTTTAGTATCAGCTATCATAAGCAGCCGCGGCAGCACCTTCCCTAATCAGTACAGTGAGAGCGGTATGAGCTCCCAGCGTTGCCCCGGACTTATATAGTGCGGTGATGTCTCAGAATCCCGCCGGTCTCTGATTGGCTTCATCTCTGCACATGCCCATGCAGGCTATGCCCTTCTTCCTCCAGAGTTCTTTGCCCCTTGTAACGCCATTGCTCGCATCCATTTTATCAATCAAAAGCACACTTCGTTCACGCGAGGTACCCCAAAGTTCGACTTCGTTCCGAACCGAAGTTTTCCTGAAATTCTAAACGAATTCCACTTCGTTTGAATCAATTCGCCCATCTCTAGATATAATGTATCTAATTTATATATCCAACGCATCTCATGTGTTTTTAAGATCCTTTCACGATCACCATCGCGTCAAAGAATTGGGACGATCAATAATATAAAAAAAATCTGAGATCATTAACGTGCTCTACGCCATCAAAATATTTAGGTTATATTCACACGGCAATAATTGTGGGACGGATTTCGCCCACAATTACGCCGTGTGCTCGGCAGCGGGGGCCAGCAGCCCGTCGGCCCCATAGACATTCATTATTCACGGCGCGTATACGCCGTGAATAATTGACATGTCACTTATCTCCCCACTTGCCGTATTGTGCGAGCATGGAGAGGAGACGTAATCCATAGTTCTCTATGAGAACTGTGGATTATCATAATGACTGCGACATATCTCGTCCCGTAATTAGCGCAGTACGCCGCGAAATACGGGGCGAGATACATCCCAGTTTAAGCCGTCTAATCATAGCCTAAGGGACCGGTAACTCACATTTTTTTTTTGTATGTTTAGTGGATCTGTGTCCATTTAAACGCAACTGTCGTCTCACCTACTCCCTGCCCTAAATTTTATGTGGGTGAGATGATACAAGAATGCCGGTTGCGTTTGTACATATCCACTATGAAATGTATATCTTATTATGTACTACTATTATGCACTTTGCACTTTTATGATATAATTATATGTTTGGGTATATATGTATGCTTTGTTTGGGACACATTGTGCTTGAAAATGACTCCATAGAGGAGCTGAAACGTAGCATGTACTGACTTCAGTGACTAAACCTTCCTTTTTTTGTTTTTGGTGGTGCTGCTTTTTTTGTTTTTGCCCTCTACCCCCTCTAGGAATATACATTCCCCCTGTACATGTATGCATGCCCCTTGTAGGTATATGCATGCCCCCTGTAGATGTTTGCATGCACACTGTTGGTGTATACATGTCCCTGTTGGTGTATACATGTCCCCTGTAGGTGTATACATGCTCCCTGTGTCAAGTTGGTAATTTAAGGAAAAAACATCAAAAGTCTGTTTCATCATTACTTTCTTATTAAGCTCATCAGATAGTTTGTTTAAACCACTTTTACTGCTATACACCCTTATCAAAGTATCAGATATCTCTCACACAGCTTTCCTTGAGACAGATGAAGTGTCTGCTAACAGCTAGAGATTCAAGGCCTCTCTCCTCCCCCCAGACGATACAGAGGGGAGCTCAGGAATGTGTGTTATCACTTCATGCCTAATGCGTAGATGCTAATTCGAATCTGTCTCTTAGCAACTGCCAATTAACCAATCATGTAGAGATAGCATAGTCATGTGATTAAAAAGTTCTATTGGAATGTAATTTACTGTGATTAAATCAGATTTATGTCCCAAACGGAAGGAGTGGGTCGTATTTCTCTTGCTCCGGCTGTCGACAGCTGTAATAATAATATAATTCGGAGGAGGCATTTGATTGGATAAAGGAGTGGAGCAAAGATAATTTCCACATCTGATTTTATCATCTTGACACCTGTAGGTATATAAATGGTCCCTGTAGGTATATAAATGTCCCCTGTAGATGTTTGTATGCACCCTGTAGGTAGATACAGGTATGTAAATGGCCACTGTAGATGTATACAGTATATGGCCCCTGTAGATGTATGCATGCCCCCTGTAGGTATATACATGCCCCTGTAGGTGTATACATGCTCCCTGTAGATGTATGCATGGCCCTGTAGCTGTATACATGCCCTCTGTAGGTATATACATGCCCCCTGCAGGTATATACATGCCTCCTGTAGGTATATATGTGCCCCCCTGCAGGTATATACATGCCCCCTGCAGGTATATAGATGCTTTTAAGTATATAAGTGCCCCCTGTTATTTAAAAAATAAAAAAAAAGTTACTTACTTTTTCTTTCTCGTTCCCCTACTGAGAAGCTAGTGCCATCATGCCGCATACGCCGGGACGCAAGCTCCCGACATCTCCTGTGCCTGGGATTAAGAAGCTCAGGCGGTGTAATCGATAAATCATGTTACCTGCGCTGCTTACTACTGTGCGGTAGCAAGCTCAGGGCCCAACAGGAGACTAACGGCTTTTCAGTGGGCCCTGAACTCCATGGCAGTGGGCCCCAAAGCATATGCCTCACGGTATTAAGCAGCACAGGCGGCACAAGGTACCGATCTGCACTGCTGAGTGGGTACATGTCGGACCCGGGGTCCACCGGACGATCCTCCGATCCTCTGGTAGACCAGTCCAACACTATATTTATAGTGCTCTAAGTAAGTAACTATTACTAAACCCTACCAATTGTTCCTGGTGCAGTGGGAGAGTATAATTCCTGCAGATGTCAGTGTTTCCACACCTAAATTGTATTCTTAGGCTTGACTGATAAATCCATTCCTAATTACTGATGATACAAAGCTTGTGTTTCCACATTCAGTTTTTTTTTAAGCAGTTTTGAAGCCAAACTCAGAAAGGGATGATAAATGGAGGACACATATTAGGGAAAGGCTGAGACTTTTCCTAGTTCTAAATCCATTCTTGGTTTTGGCCTTATAAAATTGCATCTGCAAAGATCAATGTGGAAAAACACCCAGAAAGTTTATTCTATTTTATTCATAGTGCTTATATAACACCAACATATCCTCCAGCTCTGTAAAAAAAACTGTCATCAATCCTTGTTCAAAGTAGGTCTCACAGTGCAGCTTCTTATCTCATATACCAGTGCCAATTCCATAGGAAGTTAATTAATTTATCGGTATGTTTTTGGAGTGTAGAAGGAAACCAGAGAACCCAAAGGAAAGTAACCCAGACACAGGGAAAACATACAAGCTCCAAGCAAATGTTGTTCTTGGATGGATACAAACCCAAGATCCTAATGCTAAACACTGAGCCACCATGCTGCCTAGTCTCATCTTCAAATTAGGCTTTTTGTAGAGAGGTAATATCAATAACCTCTCCTGATCCTACCCCAATACTGTGAATTCTACTTCTAAAACATTCAGCAGTGATGCAGGCAGAGCTCATCGTGCCAATTGTTGTGTTATATTGATGCTTTTTACATGCAGATCTTCAGTTTTTGTCCAGCAAAAATGGATTGCATGAGACTTCATTAATATTCTTTTCATGTTTTCTGTGCCGATTTGTGTTCTTCCTTTCCTATATGTAGCCTCCTTTCTCTTCTGTCAAGAAGCAGTATCCTTTGTTTGAAAAAGTGTTAACCTTTTGTCCTGAAAAACTTTAGGTCTCAGTATCCTCCCTCCCAATTCAGTATCAGTGCCCACCCTATGCTTCCTCCCTCTGGAAAAGCTACAGTCCTTTGATCACATGGGGCAACATGTCCGAAAATTGGCATAGCCGCAGCAGATTTTAGGTGCATTTAATCAGTGTAAAGTGCACCTAAAAGTACGATACTTTCAAAAATCTGGTGTCTGGTATATCTTGCATAGGGTAACACCCCTTTAATGGAATCGTCAGGTGGAAAAAAAATGTTTTTAAATAATACAGTATGTCTCCAAAACCTGGGGATTTTCCTGATGTACTTTCATAACATTTTCTTTGGGTTTTTTGTAGTTCTACAGCCGTAGGATGATTTTGTGTGTCTTCACACACAATACGCAACTCTGTCTCAAGGCCAGGAGATCATGGGCAACATGATGCGCCTAAAAAGGCACATTGAGCTGAAAAAGGAGCATTGCGTATCATTCATAGTGTATGTAATTCGCCTATTGAGGCACATTGCATAACGGGGGCGCATAATATATCATTACTGGTGTATGTAATGCGCCTTGAAAGACGCATTGCTTTATCGAGGCGCACAGCGAATCATCGCTACTATATGTAATGTGCCTTTTTAGGCACATTATAATGTGTCGTGCCTGGCGTATAATGTGCCTAGTTTTGGTATATTACAGTTCATTTATATCAAGAATATGACGTCAAGAGTATTTTTACCGTAAAATAGACCACAAAAAGGGCTCTTGCATATTGGGTCATGTTGCCCATGATCTCCTGGCCTTGATGCAGAGTTGCTTCCTGTGTGTAAAGACACACAAAATTATCCTAGGGCTGTAGAACTACAAAAAACCCACAGAAAATTGTATGAAAGTACATCAGGAAAATACCCAGGTTTTGGAGACATACTGTATTATTTAAAAACGCTTTTTTTTACCACCTGACTATCTCATTACAGGGGTGTTCCGGGATCTAACAATACTCATTTGTCTGTTGGGGGCATGATTAAAAATAGAAGAGAGGACTCATATTTATTGATAAATATTGTGACATCATCCCAAAGCCTTTTGTGGCCATTGTGCCTCTTTGGCAATGTTCACATGGCTTATTGCCGGCGTAATTGCGGGGACGGATTTCGCCCCGCAATTACGTCGGCGGCCGTGCAGTGGGGGTGGGGCGGGGGGCCGTAAATAATGTGCATGTCACATGTGAACTGTAGATTACCGTAATGCCTGGGACTGATTTCAGCCGTATTGGAGCGCAAATACGGCGCGCAGTACGGCTGAAATCAGTCCCAGAATAAGCCGCGTGAACGAGGCCTTTAGGTTACTATCTGGGCCTGTGTTTTTGATTTGGGGTACTTTGTTTGATAGTTGTTGGGTGCACATTAGCCAATTATAGTTACAGTTCCATGATTCTCTACTGAATTTGGTGTATTGGACACTTGTCTTATATACCATATTTTGGGCTTTTATAGACACACAATCTCAGTAAAGTAATATCTAGTTAATAACAGCATTTATATAACAGGTAACTCTTGACAGTAACTTTCACCACTGTTTGTCTTTTTTGCATTGGTTTTCCTCTTATTTTTGCATTTATTTAAGTATTTGGATTAAAGAAAGTAGCGTGTATTCTCAAGTATAAGTCGAGTTTTTCAGCACCAAAAATGAAAAAACCCTCCTTGGCTTATGCTTGAGTCACCAATAAGCATCCGGGCTACCATAGCCCGGGTGTTGGCGGAGATCTCTTCAGTTGTATGTGACTCCTCTGGGAGCACATACAGCTGAAGATACTATTGCAGAGCAGAGAAAGAGCGCTCCCTGCTCTGCAATAGGACTCCAGAAGGCCGCAAGTCTGCTTGTAGCCTTTCAGAGAATCTGGCACAGGCAGCATGCTATGTCATTACGCTGCCAGTGCGGCCTGATGACATTACGCCGTCTGTGGCAGGAAGAAGACAGAGCGCCTCGAAGCAGCGGGAGAGAGAGGTGAGTACTGCTATTTTTTATTGTTTTAAAAACCCAGCCTATACCTGCCTATGGGAGACATATACCTGCATATACCTGCCTAAGGGGGACATACAACTGCCTATACTTGCCTATGGGGGACATTAAACTGCCTATACCTGTGTTTGGTGGACATTAAACTGTCTATACCTGCCTAGGGGGACATTAAACTGCCTATGTAATTTTATTGGTATCCATTTTTACTTTTGTAGTTTACCAGTAGCCGCTGCATTTTCCACCCTAGGCTTATACTCGAGTCAATAAGTTTTCCCATTTTTTTTGTGGCAAAATTAGGTGCCTCGGCTTATATTCGGGTCGGCTTATACTCGAGTATATATGGTATTATATGTTTTATTGAGATATGACTCTTGGTTGTATATTGTTATTATGGTAGTCTCTCAATTTGGTAAAGTAGGGATTTTTGGTGCCATTTTTATAGGTGACATCCAACTGTAGTATCATAAAACCAGCCAGGGACCTTAGCTGGGCAAGCAAAGGGTCAACACAAGTGTCGTTCTTGCAAGTCAGGGTCATAGTCAATGAACAGGGCAAGTTACAGACAAATAGTAAGGTCAATAGAGTAGAAAAGGTCAGTACTGGAAATCACTCTACAGAATATATAACCAAGATAAGGAAGGGTCAAAAGGAGACTACTCCTTTAAATAGCTGCTGGAGGGCTTCTATTACATTGTAAATTGCTGTGGAATATGAATATATCAGCAGCAATAATGGAGAGATGGGCTACCCAACAGAGAGGTCTCACCATAGCAGAAGGAACCTGCAAGAAGTGGTAAAAGAGTCAACAGATGCGACAATGACCATGTATATAAGCCTCACTGCAGCTTGTGCCATTATGTAAATAAACTGTAATGTGGAAAGAAGAAAGCTGTTTCTTCAATGCCACCCATTGGAAGTAGCTTCCCTTTCAGTCAAATAGCCAACCCAATGAAGTTCCAACAAACATGATAAAAGACCCCTCCATAAAGAAGAGTCACTCACCTAAGTGTTTTCCTATGATATATTGCATGGCCTTTAAGTCTTTCCACACCTTTTGCTGCTCTCCTTATGGAAAACTTTAGCTTCCATCCCCACCTCCTCTTAGTATTACCACATAAGTAACATATTCTAAGAAAAAAAATGTGCAAGAATGAACAAAAAATAAAAAATGATCAGCACATCAAAAAAATGTTAAAGAAAATCATGTAGGTGCACAATGCAAGCACAAAAACTTGTCGGCAGCTCTCTACCAACTCTAAGAGACAGTCAAAGAAATAATGTATCTAGGGGCATAATTAGAGAAGGCTGGGCCCTATAGCAAACTTTTGGATGGGGCCCCCCCTGCAGCAGCCTCTCCCCCAACCACAAACATTTACCGGGACCTGTTAATAATAGTCATGCAGCTACTAGATAATACAAGGAGCAAATAACTCACCCTAAATATCACCATCATACTGCTTCCAAACAAATCCCGCTATACCAAGACCAACATTACCAATAACACTACTACATAAGGACCCGATTGTACCGCTAGAACATGACCACAGATTACCACTAGTGATGAGCGATTGTGTCAACTATCGTTATCGGATCGATAGTCGATATTGTCAATTATCATGCCGATATCTGATATTAGATAATCGCCGATGACCATTAAAGTCTATGGGAGAGGAACAACACCTTCATTCTTACACCCAAACAGGGCTGGAGAAGCTGGAATTAATATCCACAACAGTAAACTGGATATGTGCTACATCTTAGGCAACACACTTAGGTTATAAAAGCCACAGAAAAAATCACAGACCATTCACTATCCCTGTCTTGTACCACAGCATGACCCTGAAACCTGCATGACCCACAAATCAAAAAGTGCCAGAAGGCAGTATGATTTGAACCATCATTTTACTTGAACTGGACATTGACTATCCCTGTCCTTGACGGCAGCATGACCCTTAAACCTGTCTGACCCACAGATTAAAAAGTGCTGGAAAAAGGAGTCTTTGAACCACCATTTTAGCTGAACTGGACATTGACTATCCCTGTCCTGGAATGCAGCATAACCTTTAAATCTACATGACCCACAGATTAAAAAGTGCCGGAAAAAGGAGTCAATAAGAGTATTTAAATGTTATAAGAATTAATATGCAGCCTTCGCACCACTGACTACAGACGTAATTTACTAGGAAATTTGTATAACACAATATGCGTACAACTGCTCTCTCTGCGCCAACCAGATGCACGGACTGCAATAAAAGTATTTAAATGTTATATGGATTAATATGGCGGCCTTCGCACCACTGACTACAGGCGTAATTTACTAGGAAATTTGTATAACACAATATGCGTACAACTGAACTCTTTGCGGCAAGCAGACGCATGGACTTCAATAAAACTATTTAAAAGTTAAAGGGATAAGTTAAGCCGGTTTTTGGGAACACTGACATGCAGTGATTGCAATAGAACTGAAAAAACACAGGGACAATTTCAACTGCTATCACAGGTCTGCTGGCCAAAAAAGTGGTAGAAAACAATGCTTTTTCAATTGAAGATCACAGAACACACTGAGCTGCAAAATATCTTCCTTTCAAATGCCTCTCCTCCTGCCCGCCCCCCCCCCCCGCAAGTGCCTCCCCCTCCCGCAGCTACACACACCAGTAGATATCCTTAAAACTTTCTCTAACTAAATAAGAAGTGAAATTCTCTAATCTAACTCTATTCTAAGCTATAGCTAGGTGGATGGTTTCTTGTATTAGAAGAGACTATCTCTCAGAGCTGTTAGAAAAGCTATTGGTTTAAACGCAGAGAGACATGTCCTGCTGTGAAGTGTGATAGACAGAGTATGAGCTCAAACAGGAAATGCAGTTGCATAGATAAAACGAGGTTACGTGATTTTTGCAGCCAATGAGATCCATGCACTGCAAAGTGGTGACGTTCTACATCCTCCTCACTCCCCTCTGTCCTCGGAGCTGATTGGCTGGCCGCCAAAATGACAGGAAACGCTGAAAATGGCGCAATAGTAATATGTTATCTGTAAGATTGTCACCTAAACTATCGCTGATCGGAAATTTCCGTTAAGCCTAAAATCTGTGCCGATTTCAACTTTTGTTGATAATCTCGCTCATCCCTAATTACCACCACTTAGTGACTGAATAATATCACTACACTATTACTGAATAAAGATCAATATACAAAGACCAATATTACCGTCATACATTGACCATATAGTGGTAGATACCAGTGTACACAGACTCTGCAGTCTGTATATTACCTCCATACAGTGACCATATAGTGGTAGATAGCAGCATACACAGGCTGCAGACTGTATATTACCACCATACAGTGGCCATATAGTGGTAGATAACCCATGCATACAGGCTGCAGACTGTATAATGCCCCCATACAGTGTCCATATAGTGGTAGATACCAATGTACACTGGCTCTGCAGACTGTATATTACCTCCATACAGTGGCCATATAGAGATAGATAGCAGTGTACACCGGATGCAGACTGTATATTACCTCTATACAATGGCCATATAGTGGTAGATAACCAGTGTATACAGGCTGCAGATTGTATATTACCCCCATACAGTGGCCATATAGTGGTAGATACCAGTGTTCATAGGCTCTGCAGACTTTACATTACCTTCATAAAGTCACCATATAGTTGTAGGTACCAGTGTACACAGGCTCTTCAGACTGTATATTTTCCCCTATGCATTCACCATATACTGGTAGATAGCAGTGTACACAGGCTCTGCAGACTGTATATTACTACCATTCAGTGACCATATTGTCATGATACACGGGGTAAGGCAATAGATGTTATGGAAGAGCCAGCTGTGACTTGTAATTCAACAGACTACCTCGAGTCCACAACAATTGTCAAAGGGAGGTTTGCACAGTTGGAGACAGTTTAGAACCCCCTGGGGGCACTTACATAGCAGTGATGTCTGGTGATGGACTCTTGTCCAAAGACTCAATCAGTCAGAATCTAACCTCTACAACATAGGCAAGACCAAAGAGCTTTCTAAGGATGTCAGCGACAAGATCATAGACCTGCACAAAGCTGGAATGGGCTACAAAACCATAAGTAAGCTGCTGGGTGAGAAGAAGACAACTGTTGATGCAATAGTAAGAAAATGGAAGAAATACAAATTACTGTCAATCGACATTGATCTGGGCACCATTCAAATTCTCACCTCGTGGGTTATCCTTGATCATGAGGAAGGTGAGAGATCAACCTAAAACTAAATGAGGGGAACTTGTTAATGATCTCAAGGCAGCTGGGACCACAGTCACCAAGAAAACTATTGGTAGCACATAATGCTTTAAAATTCTGCAGTGCCCGCAAGGTCTCCCTGCTCAAGAAGGCACATACACAGGCCCGTCTGAAGTTTGCCAATGAACAGCTGGATGATTCTGTGAGTGATTGGGAGAAGGTGCTGTGGTCAGATGAGACAAAAATTGAGCTAATTGGCATTAACTCAACTTGCTGTGTTTGGAGAAAGAGAAATGCTGCCTATGACCAAAAGAACACCATCCCCACTGTCAAGCTTGGAGGTGGAAACATTATGTTTTGGGGGTGTTTCCCTGCTAAGGGCACAGGACTACTTCATCGCATCAATAGGAGAATGGATGGAGCCATGTAAAATCCTGAGTATAAACCTCCTTCCCTCCATCAGTACAATAAAAATGGGTTGTGGCTGGATCTTCCAGCAAGACAATGACCTAAAACATACAGCCAAGGCAACAAAGGAGTGGCTCAAAAAGAAGCACATTAAGGTCATGGAGTGGCCTAGCCTAAAGAAAACTTATGGAGGGAGTTGAAGCTCCGAGTTGCCAAGTGACAGCCTCAAAATCTTAATGATTTAGAGATGATCTGCAAAGAGTAGTGGATCACAATCCCTCCTGACATGCGCATGCTTCATCATCAAATACAAAAGACATTTGACTGCTGTGCTTACCAACAAGGGTTTTGCTACCAAGTATTAGGTCTTGTTTGCCAGAGGGATCACATACTTATTTCTCACTGCAAAATGCAAATACATTTATATAATGTGATTTCTGGATTTTTATTTTGGATAATCTATCTTTCAATGTTAAAATTAACCTACCCTTAAAATTTTAGACTGTTCATGTCTTTGTCAGTGGCCAGTTACACAATCCGCAAGGGATCAAATAATTATTTCCATTACTGTAGAGGTAGATACCTGTGTACACAGGCTCGCTATTCCCTTTTCAGTTTACTTTTCCAAGGGCCCCACAGTGATGTCTTCTTGATGAGTCATTATTTTCCCCTTTTTCCCCTTTTTGCATCCAGTCTAGATCCCCCATGCTCCCTTTTTCCCACCAAACCAAATTGCCCGCACAATTTGGGCAAAAAAATCTTAGAACCTCACTTTTTCAGCATCCCCCTTCCATCCCCTACCTTGAAAAAAACTCCCCTGAGGGGGAAGGGGGTACAGGCCAAAATTTTAAAGCGTCAAGGTACCCTTAAAGGGTTTGGTTGGGGGAAAAGAGGACAAAACCCACTGGAGAACACATGTTTTACACAAAAAGCGCTACCTGTGGCCCCGTTACCCAAAGCGGGTGGGTACGGGGTGCCCCCCCTCATTTCCAAACCAAACACATGCAAAAAAAGGGCCCGGCTTCACCCTATGGGTTGGGGAAATATGGCGGGGAAAAAAAAAATTCTGTGGCAGGTGAAAAATCGGCCTGTTTAAAAAAATAATAAAAAAATTTTATTTCCATCTTTTTTAAAAATCCAAAATTACAAATTTCAAAAAGCCCTTCCCCTCTGGTATTTAAAAAGCTAAAAAGGAAAAAAACGCCGCCCCGCGTTTGGGGTAAACGGGGACCCTTACTCAGGGGCTTGTTTTGATTTGTTGCCCTTTTAATTTAGGCCCTTTTGGGAAACCTAAAAACGGGTCCCAAATTTTAAAAAAAGGGGGGGCTTTTAAAAAATGTTTTAAAACACTTCTTTTTTTTTTCCCCTCCAAAATATGCCAAAATTTCCTTCAAACCAAATTTTTAAAAAGTTTTAATAATATATTAAATTTGTCCTTACGAAGGGTTTAAAACCCCTTTGGGGGACCCTTGTATCAAAGGTGGAATATCCACCAGGCCTCCCTGGCTAGGAGTTTTTGTGTAAATCCCCCCTCGTTTGCCCCCTTTTTATATGTTAAATCCCCTAAAACAGTGATTTTTTTTTCCAGATCCCCTCTTGCTTTTTCAGAGAAGTTTTTTTGGGAAGACGCTGGGGTTTTAAAAATTGTTCTTTTTTTTGTCCGCATACGGAAAAATTTTTTTTCCCTGAGCGGATTTTAAAAGGGGAAGGGCCGGGGTTTACTTTAAACATATTGCACTTTACAATTTTTCGCAACCTATAAAAAAAAATTAAAACAAAATTTTCGTTTTGCAATTCAAAAAAACTTTTAATAAAAAAAGTTTTATTTTGGAATAAGATGTAAATGTCTTTGGGTTTTTTTAAACCCAGGGTTGGCACTTTCTTGAATATTTTTTAGCCACATCCATAGAAACCCTTTAAGTCTAACCTTGTGCTTTTTTTAGGTTTTTTAAAACCCCCAAAAAAAACTGGGTGACACTGTGACCCAAATCGTGGGGGCTTTTTCTAAAAAACAAATCTGATTTTGCGGTGCGGGTTTTTGTTTGATCTTTTTAAAATTAACATTTTAAAATTTGGAAATGTGCTTAATAAAAACTACTTTTTGGGATGAAAATTGGCTACGTAATTCGTAGAGAAATTTAATATTTTGGGATTTTTTTTTCCCCATCTTTTCTCTTTTTTTTAAACAAAAATTTGATCTCTACCCTATTTTACTCCCCTTTACAGTTTGCTTTATCAAAAAGCTGTTGTAAAAACCCTCTCTCTCTAAGATTTGTCACAAAAATTTTTTTGTTGTATGACAAACTTTTGGAAATCGTGTGCTTTTCCCTTTTTTTCCCCAAATTTAAGCTAAACCAAATTGGGAAATTTCTGACGAAAAGTGAAGGATGCCCGGATTTTGGGCTCTAAGGATTTGTTTTTTATGCTTTAAATTTCTTATAGGGTTTAACACTGATTTTTCCCATCTTCCCCACCCACAAAACCGTAAACCATCCAAATAGTTCGGGATTTTTTTTGATGTTCAAATTTTTAAAATTTTTTAACCCTTTATTTTTTATCTTTTGATTTTACATAAAAAATTTCCTTTGCTCTTTCTAAATTCCCCCCAAACCCAGTTTAAAATCAATTTCATCTATAAAACTTGGAAACCTTTTTTGAAAACCAGAAAACGGATGTTGGGGATTTAAATAGAAATTTTTTTTTTCCCAAAGAGAAATAAAAAAATATAAGCAAGGGGAGGGGTGGGGAAACAGCCCCATAGATGCCCCTGAAATTTGAAAAAAATTTATTTCTTTTCAAAAAAAAAAAAATATTCCCTAATAAATATTCAACTGCCCCTTTCTATAAATGTTTTTTTCCCCCTTTGTGTAATTGCTAAAACCCAAAAAGAAAGTCCTGTTTAAAAAAAAGGAGGGCCTTTGGGTTTTGTGGGATGCTGGGGGGATAGTGGGAAACCCCATCGCTGACAACCCCGGACCCCCCAGTTGGCCCGGAAGATGACTCCAAGGTTTTACACCAACTTTTTTGGGTTTTCACGGAGAAAGCCCGGGGCAAACCCATAAAAACCCGAGGTTTGCAAATTTCACATGACCCATCGTCCCCCTTTTTCATTGAGAGATCCAATGCCCAAAACGATGGACCCAAAGGGGGGGCGGAAAAAAAAACCCCTTTTTGAAACCTTTGGGTTTTGCCATGGGAAAAGGGCATTAAAAGGATTACTATATTCATTTTTTCCGCTAGATGTGTTGTAAGGACTCCCATTTTCACTCCCTGATCTAGTACATAACTGAGTTATGGAGACTGTGCTACGACTATGGCCTTTACCTCTCAGAATCATATTGTGCGGGCCAAACTCCTTTCCTTGCAGCACAGATCAGCCACAGGCATGATGATCTTCAGGGGATGCAGGAGATGAAGTTTAGCACTGTCATGCTTTTTCTAGTGTTTGTTTTTCCTCCCGAATTTCCCCCAGAAAAAATGATAGATTTATTTTGGCTATGTCACAAACCCCCCCTTGGGAAATTTATCTCTTTAATTTAAAAAGGTTTAATAATCTTTGTGCTTTTAAAAAAAGGGTTTTTTTTTAAGTGTTATCAGTGTTTCTTTTACCATTTTATTCCCGTGTAGTAATAATAGAGGTGGTTTGACAAAATTTTTAAATACGTGGGGCTTTTGGGTCAGTTTAGGGAAAAAAAAACCACTGGGTGCAAACCCAAATTTGAGACGCTAGTAATAGGGAGAAAGGTGTCTGACAGAAAGGTTTTTCTAGCAAATTTGGGAAAAAAAGGAAAAAAAAAAACAACAAAAAAACAAAAAAAACTTTAATTAAGCACTCCCCCAAAAAAATTTTTTGTTTACCATTTTAGAAAGAAATTTTATCCAATTTGATCCAAAAAAGTCCCCAAAAAGGTTTTTAAAGGGATTCCCCCTAGGAAAAAAATGTAAAATGCTATAAAAAATAATCAGCATTTGGCTGACAGCTAACTAAAGAGCCTAATGCAGCAAGGCCCCTATTTTTGTGGTAAGACCCCGGTAGGTAGAGCCCAAGGAGAAGGTAAGGCCAAAGGTACATTCATAGAAAATGCTCGAGGTAGGTTGTCAAGGCCCCAGATAGGTAGTTTGTAAGCAGGCAAGATACCATCTAGATAGGTAGGCAGATGGCAAGGCCCCATGTAGGTAGGCAAAGCCCCCGGCAAGTAGGTGGGGAGTCAGATAGGGCCTTCAGGAAGGTAGTCTAACAGCGGTCCCAGTAGATAGGTAGGGGCTTTAGTAGCTAGGTAGGCAAGGCCATAGGTAGATAGGTAAATGGGCAAGGCCATATTTAGGTAGGTAGACCCCCATAAGATAAGTTGGTAGGCCCTAAGCAGGTAGGCCCAGGTAGATTGGTGGGTAGGTCCAAAATAGGTAGGTTTGTAGGCACCAATAGGTAAGTAGGTAGGCCCCAGTTAAGTAGGTAAATGGGCCCCCCGGGTAGGTAGGTAAGCAGGCTCCAGAAAGGTAGGTAGGCCCTGATATGGATATTAATTCTTTCGGGAAAATCTATGGTTCCATGAAGATGATTAAAAGTTTGGCAAGTTTTTAAAATATGGCTGACAAGCTGCTCTTCTGTATGCAGCATATTTCCATGCTGAGAGTTGCACTTCTTTATCCTCTTCCCCCAAAATATTCTGCTTATCCCTTTTCTCACAGTATTATGGTTTATTAAGGACTGTGGGGTTCTCCATAAGTATAAACTTGTTGCTTTAGCCTAAAAAGGTCATATTCAGCAAATTTTTGTCCCCTAAACTGTTGGATTAAGGTGAAAGATTTTTCGTATGCGAAGTTCTAGCTTATAGAAGCCATGTTCTTATTAATAACTAACAAATTCAAAAAGTGATTATTATTGTTTACATAGTAAAATTTTTTGCCTTATCCAATAAAGATATATTACCTTTTTTTCATAATGCCACTTCTACTATTCTATGCTATAGAAACTCTCGCACATCTTTAATAAGAATGAGGAAGGAATCTGAATCTGCATAATGTAAGGTGTCATTTTGCTCGGCTACAAATAAATTTAGAAACTGACACAACAAGGGTTAAGGGGAATTTTCAGCCCTTTTCAGCCCCAAGTAGGTAGGTACGTAGGCCCCAGATCGATAAGTAGGCCCAATCTGGGTAGTTGGTAGGTAGGTGGGCCCCAATTAGGTAGGTGGGCCCCTGTTAGGTAGGTATTAGGTGAGGCCTAGTTAGGTAGGCAATAGGTGGGCCCCGTTAGGTAGGTTGTAGGTGGGCCTTTAAATTTTACTAGTCTGAATAGTGGGGCAGAACACTGGGCCTTTAAACAATTTTTCACGTCCTCAGGGGGGCTTTAAAATGTTTGCGCATTTGCTCTTGATTCCCAGGCTCTGCTTTTTGAAAAAATTCAAAATACGAGGGGGCTCTGAGGCAATGCCGTGGCTGGGTTATCCTGTGGAGGTAGACCCTTTTAGCGGACTATGGTGCTATGGGGTTTGTTCCGC
>JAODAL010031259.1:0-48693 GCA_025379985.1 Phyllomedusa bahiana
TAGTTTTTATAAACATTTTGGGGGGAATAATTACTGTCTGCACGCAAAAATTTTTGCAATTTTTAAAAATCGCAATTTTTTTAAAAAATTTTCATGAAATTTTGAATTTTTTTCACAAACAAACAAGGAAATTGTATGGAAAAAAAATTTCTTACTAACTTAAAGCACAATTTTGGTCACGAGAAAACAATCTCTGAATCACATGGCTAGGTAAAAGTGTCAACAAGTTATTCTCACATAAATTGACATATGCCAGATTTCAAAAATAGGGCTGTGTCAGGAATGTCAAAACAGGCTGGGTCCTTAAGGGGTTAAAGAAGATGGTTGTCGTCTGAGTGCTAGTTTCTTTATATCTTGCATTACTACTTCCTCAAACGTATCCAATAAATTATATTGTGATATCGGAGGTGTATTCCTAGATTTTGGTTTCAAATTTGTCAAAGGTATATCTAGAATTATGGGGTCTCCTTCACAGTCTGTTGGTGCGGTGCGTTGGCGCGGGCGGAGCGGTGGGATGGGGCGCGGGCCCGTTGTGGAGATGGTGAATTTGTCTGAGGTTTGTTTGGCTCGTGGGAGCGCGGTGGCAGCTTTAGCAGCACATGTTAGGAGAGCGGAAGGGGGAGTGGGTTTTATGTGGATTCTCTGATGGCTAATTGGTGAGCACCTGAATGGGGTGTTTACCTAACACGATATAAAAGGAAGTGAGCTCAGACCACATGTGATCGGACCTCTAAGCCCTGATGAAACATGTCGGGGTGGTCAGACATGACGTTTTAAATTGTGATTTCTCACCTCTGTCTAGAAGTGTCACCTGCTGCAGACGGTGTCACAAGGGGGCCTTATTTGTTTTGTGTCCATGAGATTAGGGACGACTGCCCAGGTGGTAGGCTTGGGATCCGTTACTGGAGTTAGTAATTTGCTATAGATAAAGGCACCCGTAATAGGTGGTGCTCCACCAGACTTGATAATAGAAAGGGTATTATCCCCTTTCGACGCAAAAAGGGTTAAATATGAGGTGAGAGATCAGGTTTTTAATTTGTAGTTAGAGGTTAAGAGTTATATATAAATAAAAGTTAAGTTTTAGTGTTTAAACAGATAGAGAACTGATAGAGTTTAAGTTTGCCTATGGCAAAATAGTAAATATAATGAAACATACAGGGCACAGATATCTAATGACCCTGGGTTCATGCAGCATTTTTCACTTTAGATAGTTAATAATGGCATATTTATTTCCCGATAAAAAATGTATGGTCTTGTCATTTATTTTACATGTTTACTGCATAGATGCTCTACATCCCCTCAGCAGTACACTGCATAATGAAAATCAATGCTGAATTTGTCTTTTCAAAAGCACTCATCAATGTATGATACCTGTAATACCTGTAAATAATAGTCATATACTGTAGTTACCAAATAATACACCTATACATGAGCAAATATTTCACTATACTTATTACCATCATCTGTTACTAAAAAAGCCCATTTTACCAAGGCTTTTAATACCAATAATACCACTATATAAGGATCAAATAATAGTACCACACCATGTCCACATACAACCACCACCACATAGCAACTACTAGTTGTAGATAGACTCTGCAGACATATAATTGATTACAGTGCAGTCACATCCATTGACTCATAGGTGACGTCTTCTGTGATTAAAGTCATTCTTTTCCCCTTTTCTTTCTTTTCAGCGTAGACCACCATGATGACTTCTTCTGGCCATGACTCTTCTCTGCAGAATGTGCCACACAAATATCTTACATTCCTAACTTCTAGCACCTTCCTACCGTTTTCTAACATCTATATGGACACCCTATCTGCAATACCCCAAATGATAATAATACCCCCTTCACCCCAAACAGTAAAAGTGCCCATAGATAGTTATAGGGCCCCTCATTTTGGGATATAGCAAAGGCAGTGATTTCACTTCTCTTCCAAAATCTACCCTGCACTGTGTCTCATGGTCACCAGCTGCAGTTCTGCATTGTTGGTTCTTTTAAGCTAATGTGGTGACAAGGGTTGTGGGTCTCCTCAGCTTAGCGGCCTGGATATAGGTGTGCCCCAAAGGCTACTATATCTATGTAATTGGATTTGGGGAACAACCATTTTATCGGAGGCACAGGCCCTTGATAAAAAGGCCTAGGCTTAAGATTAGGGTTAGAGTTTTTCAGGACCGCTCAGCGAGCGGGAGGTGGATCCACTGGTCACCGCTAGGAGTTGGCGTAGCCTACGTCGGGGAACGGAGTCTAAGGGGCCCCTTGTTTTCACCGGAGCCCGCCGCAAGGCAGGACGGGCTTTGCTGCATGGAATCCCACAGGTCGCTACCCCCGACGCAGGACCCAGCGGTGAGGGCCAAAGCAGGTGACGTAGGCACAGGAACACCCGGAGCGTGGTACTTGAATAGGCAGGACACTGGAGCGTAGAACCCGAGTAGGCAGAACAGGCTAGGCAGGACTGACGAGGCAGGAGCAGAAACGTAGAATGCGGAACTGTCAGAGGAAACGCCAGCAGACGCAGACAAACGTTGCTAACGTAGGGACACCAACAATTGGGCGCCGACGGCAGGAAGGGGCATACCTATAAAGCCCAAGCTCAAAGGCCATAGGTGGAAAGGGGAGCACCAATTAGGTGCTATCCCTTTAAAACTAGGAAGCTGCTCGCGCGCGGCCCCTAGTGGCCGGCCGGGAAAGTGCAGGCAGAAGCAGAGACTGCCGCATGGCGCTGAAGGAGGAAGCTGGATGCAGCCAGGTAGGTAGTGGCGCAGCGCATGCCGGGGCTGGCTGCGCCTGGGGCCGGACGCCCGGTCCGCGGCACGGGAGGTGGCAGGAGCTGGGAGGCGTGGCGTTACAGAGTTTTTAGAGGTTTTAAAGAGTTTAGCATTGCTCTGGGTCCTGCATTGTTCCAGGCCTTGTATTGCTCGTGCTGCGATGTCACTAGGTTCCTATATTTTGGAAAACGGATGTAAGAACTGATGCATGATGTTGATATGATTTACAAAATCAGTTATGCGTTCTACAATATAGAGGTAAGGTAGGAAAACCGGAAGTCACATCTTAACAGTCACACCAGAAGTGTTGCCAGAGCAGCAGTGATGCGAGGTGTGGAGAAATGCTGAAAGATAAGTTAAAGGGGGTGTTTTCACCATGCTGTTTCACAGAGCTTCAGAATCACATTTGCTGTTCAGGCTGTGGGTGGTTCTACAGGAGTGATTGGCATATCAGCTCTCCTACTCCTAGCTGAGCTTGTTCAGGTGACATGATTGCAGGAGATTTATAATTTGTAGTCCACAAGACTACAGAACGCTAAGGCTTTAAGCTTATCATTAACTCTAATAAACATTCACAAACAAAGAAATACTGCCTACCTGAGATATTACGCCCGATGTATGAGTGGGGGGAGGTGCACGGACAGTTTCCAGGATTTGAGAGACCAAAACGTATTGAAACTTTTCATTTGAATCCAGCAACAAGTTATCTTAAAACTGTGACATTTATTGATCCTTCATTAAAAAGGGTTGTCCACAAAATTCAAAACATAAAATCAATTGTTGGCAGACATGTTTCAAGAGACCATCTCTCTTACTCATTGCCAGTACCACTATTTTTTGTGCTAGATATAAGACTCAGCAGGGAATGACATGTCATGGTCAGACTGAGATCAGATAAGAGAAGGAGCAAGAAGAGGTGGTCGGTAACGTAGAGAACTTGTGTACAATCTTCTTTATCCCGGTACAAAGCAAAATCAAAACAGCAATGTATTTGGTAATACTCTTCATTTGCCTTTCACTACAAGTTAAAAGAAAGCCCATTTAACCTTTAAAACACCGAAAAAACCCTAACTTAAACTACGTTTAGTAGCATGGCCTGAGCTCAAATTTTGCTTTACAAGTGCAGTTAAACTAATGTTGGACCAAACAGGACCCTATTCAAGTAAAACTAAAGGTGAAGATCCAGCTGTCATGTAAAACTTTAGGGCTCTAAGGAGGTGGGTAAATGTCACACACATTTTATAATAATAATAATAATAATGATAATAATCTTTGTTTATATAGCGCCAACAAATTCCGAAGCACTTTACAATGTAGAGGGTATAATTACAGACAAAAGACAGAGATTACAAAGTAAAAGCTACTTACAGGTGAGACACAAGGTGTGAGGGCTCTGCTCGCAAGATCTTACAATCTATGAGGGTGTCTGGGGGAGACAAAGGGGGAGAAGTGCTAAGCTTACAATGGTCCAGCCTTGTTTCATAAATATGAGGTGGTTTACATAAAAATTGGGTGACCCTGCCACCCTGACAGTACATCTATATACAGATAAGTGCCTGTGAGTGCCCTAGTGTATGGAGTGACAGATGTGTGTGTGATAGAAGGTGTGGGTTAGCAATTAGGGATCTTGGTAGGCCTGCCTAAGAAGATGTATTTTCATGACACTCTAAAAACTGCGAAGGCTGGGATTGTGCCTGATGGTACATGGCAGGATGTTCCAGAGAATGGGTGCAGCATGTGTGAAATCTTGAAGACGGGCATGGGAGGTTCGAATGATTGTGGTCTGTAGTTTGATGTCTACAGCAGAGCGGAGAGAGTGGGTAGGGTGGTAGACAGAGATGAGGGAGAAGATGTAACGTGGTGTAGAACTGTGGAAAGCTTTATGGGTGTGATGAATTTATATTGTATCCTGAACCGAATGGGCAGCCACAGCAGTGACTGACACAGGGTAGAGGCATCAGTATAGCGGCTGGAAAGAAAGATAAGCCTGCTGCATTCAGGACAGATTGGAGAGGGGAAAGTTTACAGAGAGGCAGACCGATAAGCAAGGAGTTGCAGTAGTCAAGACGATAAAGAATAAGAGCCACAATAAGAGTTTGAGTTGTTTCCACAGTAAGAAACGGGCGGATTGTGGAGATGTTCTTGAGATGCAGGTGACAAGAGCAGGCCAGGGATTGGATATAGGGAGTGAAGGATAGATCAGAGTCTAGAATAACCCCAAGACAGTGGGTCTGCTGCCTAGGAGTTATGGTGATACCACACACTTAGAGAGAAATAGCAGATGGGGGTTTGTTAGTAGCTGGTGGAAAAACAAGAAGTTCAGTTTTAGTGAGGTTTAGTTTGAGATAGAGAGAGGGCATGATGTCAGAGACAGCGGACAGACAGTCACTGGTGTTTTGTAGGAGGGCGGGAGTGAGGTCTTGGGAAGAGGTGTATTAACGGGTATCATGAGCGTAGTGATTGTACTGAAAGCCAAATCTACTGATGGTTTGGCCAATGGGAGCTGTATAGAGTGAGCAGAGGAGAGGACCAAGAACCGATCCCTGAGGAATCCCAACAGCAAAAGGGATAGGAAAAGAAGTAGAACCTGCAAATGAGACACGGAAGAAGCAGTCGGAGAAGTAGGAAGAGGACCAGGAGAGAGCGGTGTCCTGGATGCCAATGGCACGGAGCATGCTGAGGAGAAGATGGTGATTAACAAGTGTCAAATGCTGCAGAGAGATCCAGAAGAACTAACAACGAGTATTCGCCCTGACATTTAGCAGTGTGGAGGTCATTAGAGACTTTAACTAGAACAGTTTCTGTGGAGTGTAAAAGTGCAGGATCGAGAAGAGAATTATCAGAGAGATAGCGGATTAAGCGGGTGTAGACCAAGTGTTCCAGGAGTTTAGAGATGAAGGGCAAGTTAGAGACTGGTCAGTAGTTGGCAGCGCAGGACGGGTCCAGAGTGGGCTTTTTTTAGTAAAGGGGTTATAGTAGCTTGTTTAAAGGAAGATGGAAAGATCCCAGTGGAGAGAGAGAGGTTGAAGATTGCATTAAGGTGAGAGTGGACAGCTGGAGAAATAGACTGGACAAGATTGGAGGGAATTGGGTCACTAGAGCAGGTGGTGGGGCGAGCAGACGAGAAGCCTGGATACTTCTTCTGTTGGGTCAAGGGCTGAGAGTAGACTAGAGGACGTGTGGGGACGGACAGAATGGATATTACTTAAGGATTGAGATACAATGTTTTGCCGGATACTGTCAATTTTGTCTTTGAAGTGAGTGGCCAGGTCTTCAACACAGAGGTCAGTGACCGGGACCTTGGCTTTAGGCCTGAGGAGGGAGTGGAAAGTATCAAACAGGTCTTTTGGGTTGTTGTGTAATGTTGAGATGAAGGAGGTGAAATATTTTTGTTTGACAGAGTGAAGGGCGGTGTGGTAAGTCCTGAGCATGAATTTATAGTGGAGAAGGTCTGCAGGTAGCTTTGACTTTCTCCACAGATGCTCAGCATACCTGGAACATCGCTGCAAATGGCGAGTCCGAGGCCTGTGCCAAGGCTGTTGGCATCTGACTCTGGTGGTACAGTGTGTGAGTGGTGCCAATATGTCCAGGGTGGTTTAGAGAGTTAGTTGTAATGTTTGACAGCCAGGTCAGAACAGGAGATGGAGGAGATTGGGGGCAGTGAGGACTGTATGGTGTCTATGAGTTTCTGAGTGTTGATGGAGCGAAGATTTCTGAATGGGTGACAGGCAGGTGTGTCCGTAGAAGGCTGAGAATTATGAATAGTGAAGGAGATAAGGTTGTGATCAGAGAGAGCATAAGGAGAATCAGTGAGGTTAGAAATTGATGAGAGACGACAGAAGACCAGATCAAGAGAGTTCCCATGCTTGTGGGTGGGAGAGTCGGTAAACTGCGAGAGGCCAGGAGAAGAGGTTAGTGAAAGCAACTGAGAGGCGGAAGGAGACATGGGGTCATCAATGAGGATGTTGAAATCACCCATGATCAGAGTGGGAATTTCAGAAGAGAGGAAATAAGGGATCCAGGCAGCTAAATGATCCAGAAACTGGTGGGGTGAGCCGGGGGGTCTGTACACAACCGCAATTCCGAGAGAAAATGGCCGGAAGCGCCTGAGGGTGTGGACCTCAAAGGAGGGGAAAGTGAGGGAGGGTGCGGGAAGAATTACCTGGTAAGTGCAGTGTGGAGAGAGAAATACGCCGACTCCTCCACCCGGCCTGTTCTCAGGTCTGGGGGTGTGGGTGAAGTGTAGGCCACCATAGGTGAGAGCAGCAAGGGAAGCAGTGTCAGAGTGCGGGAGCCATGTTTCTGTGAGAGCCAGCAGGATGAGGGAATAAGAAAGGAACAGGTCATGAACAGCAGTGAGTTTGTTACTAACAGTTCGGGCGTTCCACAAAGCACGTTTAAAAGGGGCAGAAAAAGACGTACAGCGAATAGCAAGCAGGTTAGCAGGGTTTCTATGGGAGGCAGAGGAGGAGGTGGGATGAGCAGTAAAGGAGGGTGGGCCGGGGTTAGGAGAGATGTCACCTGCAGCGAGAAGCAGGAGAATGAAAACAGCAGATGGTTAACTGATGTATATGAGCGGCGTTTGTGCGGCACTATGTAAGCAGGTGATTTGGGGTAGTTAAAAAGGGAGAACAGTGTGTGGGATGTATACATGGGTGAAGGAAGGAGAGAGGCGCTGATTTGGATAGAATTTTCAGGGGGTGAGGTGGCTGCAAAGTAGATAGCAATAGTGAACATGGCAAATGAGGTGTAATTTAAAAAGACCAGTTACTCACAAAAACAAATGCGATCCTCCTAGCCCCCTTATATCCACTTCTGTCCCATTTCGATCCTATTTCTTCAGATCACTTACAAATCTATCACTTACAAATATAGCAGTTCCAAATATTGCATTTTATACATCCTTATGTTAACACATGTAAAGGAAATATCCAAATATATGACCTTATTGTGCCTCTAAGGTAGACAAGTCGAAGAGTAGTAAAACAAAGAATTACAGCTTTCTTTTCAGACATACTACTACGAAAATGAAACAAATGAAATTTGGCTCAGGATGTTCCATCTGCTTTGATGACTTTGGCAACAAATGCTAACTCATGTTTAGGGTGGAGATTACTGAACAACAGATATGTTTAACTCTGAGACATTTGTAAAGCTGCTCCACCCTGTGTTCATTGTTTTCCAATAGTTCAGCCAAATAATCATATTCTGCTGCATTACTGACATCTGAAGGAGTGATATACAAATAATAAACAAATGAGTTATATTGTACTGGAAATAATCATGCAGAATTTCACAAGTTATCACTGCATTCCCATCCAGGCAGAAGTCCAGATTTAGGTTTTAATATGAGACCCACTGTTCTTTTTTCTTGCTATTTCCTAGTACAAAAATGTTGCAGTGCTGATATTCTTAAAACCATATATTTTGTGTAGTTTCTGGCTACAAATAATGTGTAATATGTAAAATGACATGTAAAGAGATAAATACAAAATAGAAATACTTCTTTCTGTTGCACCATTACTTTAGTTATAAGAACGTTTCTCTTTACAAGCAGGAATAAGCAGAAGATTTAAATCTAGAAAAAGACTGTTTTAAGATGAATCTACCAGTGGATGTATGGTGCCCAAACAGTGAGCAACTCCCCCATCACTCATTCTGTGGTAGGCAGAAGCCAACAGGCACTTCACTGAGTGCCCAGATTTATTCTTAAACTATGTTTTCTTCAAAAAGCTGCATTTAATTTAACAAACACATAGATGATTATTATGTAGGTGCTTGTTAAGATTTCATGTTGTTCAGGTGACATAATTCTCTCGGTAGACTCCCTACAAGTCATCAGTTTGTACTCTACAAAGTAGAACACAGACTGAATCTGAATGTTTTTATATATATATATATAATTATATATATATATATATAGATATATATATATAGATATATATATATATATATATATATATATATATATATATATATATATAACACACAGTTGATACCAGAAGTTTACATATACTATATAAAAAGGTACATACGCATGTTTTTCTCGCTATCTGACATGAAATCAGAATAAACCTTACACATTTTCGGTCAGTTAGGATTGCCAAACTTATTTATATTTGCCAAATGCCAGAATAATGAGAGAGAGGGAATCTTTTTAAGGCATTTTTATTACTTTCTGCAAAGTCAAAAGTTGACATACATTTCATTAGTATTTGGTAGTATTGCCCTTAAACTGTATGACTTGGGTCAAATCTTTTGGGTATCCTTCCACAAGCTTCTCACAATAGTTGATAGGAATTTTGGTCCATTCCACCTGACAGAACTGGTGTAACTGAGCCATGTTTTTAGGTCGTCTTGCTCGCACCTGCTTTTTTAGTTTTGCCCATAAATTTTCAATATGATTGAGATCAAGGCTTTTTGATGGTCACTTCAAAACATTGACTTGATTATCCTTAAGCCACTTTGTAACCAGTTTGGTAGTATGCTTAGGGTCATTGTCCATTGGAAAACCTATTTCCACCTAAGGTTTAACTTCCTGGCTGATGTCTTGAGATGTTGCTTCAGTATTGCCACATAATCTTCTTTCCTCATGATGCCATCTATTTTGTGAAGTGCACCAGTCCCTTCTTCAGCAAAACAACCCCCGTGTTTCACAGTTGGGATGGTGTTCTTGGGCTTCCAAGGTTTTCGATTTTTCCTCCAAACGTAACAATGGCCAAACAGTTTTGTCATACCGCAGGACATGTCTACAAAAAAGTAGGTCTTTGTTCCTGTGTGCATTTGCAAACATTAATCTGGCTTTTATATGTTTCTTTTGGAGTAATGGCTTCTTCCTGGCAGAGTGGCCTTTCAGCCCATGTTGATACAGTACTCATTTCACTGTGGATAATGACACAATCTTACCAGCTTCCACCAGCATCTTCACAAGGTCTTTTGCTTTTATTCTTGGGTTGATATGCACATGTCGGACCAAAGCATGTTCATCTCTGAGACACAGAACCCGTCTCCTTCCTGAGCGGCATGATGGCTAGACATTTCCATCTGGTTTGTACTTGTGTATAATTGTTTATACAGATGAACAATGCACCTTCAGGTATCTGGAAATTGCACCCAAGGATGATCCAGACTTGCACAAGTTCACAATATCTTGGATCATTTCTTTAGATTTTCCCATGATGTTACGCACTGAAGCAGTATGTTTCTGGTGTGCTTAAAATACATCCACAGGTATGTCTCCAACTCAAATGTTGCCAATAAACCAAAAGCTTTTAAAGACATGGCATCATCATATGGACTGTCCCAAAGTCTTTAAAGTCATAATATCCTAGTGTATGTAAACTTTTGACTTTGCAGAAAGTAATAAAATTGCCTTAAAATTTTTTACAAATTCTCTCTCTTATTATTGTATTACATGTTTTCATGGGACAACAACGAAGATATGATACTTTGATACAATGTAAAGTAATCAGTGTACAGCTTGTTTAACAGTGTAAATTTGGTGTGTCCTTAAAAGTGCGTACAACCCTGAGAAAAAATTGAGAAATTGTGGAGAAAAGTAAATATTTTGTGTGACCAAATATTATTTTCCAGTACTGTCTTAACTCTCTTGGGCATGGAGTTCACTAGATCTTCGCAGGTTGCAGCCACTGGAGCTGGTGGACATTAGAGACCTTGTGCTCCTCCACCTTCCGTTTGAGATGCACAATAGGGTTTAGGTCGAGAGAAATGTGAGGGGTGTACTCACTTTTGTGAGATACTGTATGTATGTATGTATGTAAAAGCAGGTGTAAATCATACTTTGAGGAGAGAAGCTAGTCCCAGTTATGGCATCCTACATGGACCTATCGTAATGTAGACCAACACTTCTAAAAAAAAGAGTGCTCCAGGTTTACTTGAATAATCCAAAATTTATATTATAACATAATTTTATGTGGCCCTAACTTAACAGACGTACCTGCGCCCTCCCCAGCTAGGTAGAATAAGGGGGGGGGGGGGAATACAATTCCGACACACAACAGTGGAGTAGGTGGAGTCTATTGGGATATATTTATATGAAATATGCCGTGTATGAAAAATCCATACATTATACCGATATACAAGGAAGGGTAGGGTATAGGGGGCATATATATAGGCAGGCAGGGAATAGGTACGCTATATGGGCTACATATATAGGCAGGCAGGGCTTAGGAAAGTCTATAGGTGCCATATATATATATATATATATATATATAGGCAAGTAGGGCATAGGGTAGGCTATAGGGGCCATATATATAGGCAGGCAGGGCATAGTGTAGGCTATAGGGGCCAAATATATAGGCAGGATGGGCATAGGGTAGGCTATAGGGGCCAAATACATAGGCAGGCAGGGCATAGGGTAGACTGTAGGGCTATATATAGGCAAGCAGTGCATAGGGTAGGCTACAGGGTCATATATGTAGGCAGACAGGGCTTTGAGCAGGCTATAGAGACTTTATATAGGCAGGCAGGGCTTTGGGGAGGCTAAAGGGGCTATATATAGGCAGGCAGGGCTATAGGGGCCATATACATAGGCAGGCAGGGCTATTATATATAGGCAGGCGGGGCTATAGGGGCCATATATAGGCAGGCAGGGCTATAGGGGCTAGATATATAGGCAGGCAGGGCTATAGGGGCTATGGTCCACTGTTTTGAACAGTTGGCCAGTGAGTCACTGAGTGGCTACACTTACAGTATAACAGTCCTTCATCAATTTATAAAGTTAAGGCTGCCTGACTGCAGTGCTGTATCCGACGGCTGCTGCTGCTGCTCGGCCCGCCCCTTACTCCGCTGCGCGGCGCCGTCTTCCGCTGAGCACATGACCACAGGCGCTGAGCAGCTACATGCCTCAGTTCTGTCTGCCGGGCGCCCGCATGTTTCTCCTGTGTGGCGGCGGCAGACACACAGGTAGAGTCGGAGCAGTAACAGACTTTGACTGAATGACTGTCTCTAACTACTCCGACTCTACCTGCGTGTCCGCTGCCACCGCCAGCACACAGGAGAGACATGCGGGCGCCCGGCGGACAGAACTGAGGCAGCGGAGTAAGGGGCGGGCTGAGCAGCAGCCGCCGATAACAGCGCTGCAGTCAGGCAGCCGCAGCTTTATAGGTCGGTGAAGGACTGTTATACAGTAAAGTTTGTGCACCTCCCACGTGACAGGCAGAGGTGGCGCCCTAGGCCATCGCCTACCTCTGCCTACCCATCGTCCCGGCCCTGGTCTCTCCCACCTCACAGACCTTATAACTGTCCTATCATTCTTCTGCTGGGCATGATGCCCCCTCGGAAGTAGGGTCTACCCACTGTCCACACATGAGACCCAGGCTTTGTCTGTCTATATTAAAGAAATCTGGCAGAAAGGCTTTATCCACAAGCCCACTTCTCCAGCCGGCGCAGGGTTGTTCTTCGTAAGAAAAAAGACGGATCCGTCCATCCCTGTTTTATCATGGTATTAATAAAATAACCATAAAAAAACAGATATCCTCTCCCATTGATATCCGAACTCTTTAACTGACTTGTGGAGGGCTTACAATCTTATACGTATACACAAAGGCGACAAGTAGAAGACCGCTTTCAACACCCAAAATGGACACTTCAAATACTTGGTTATGCCTTTCAGTTTATGTAATACACCGGATGTTTTCCAAGATTTTGTCAATGAGATCTTCCAAGATCTCCTTTAGGTCTGTGATGTGGTCTGTCTAGATGATATCCTAATCTACTCCGCAGATTTACAGTCTCACCGTGCTCACGTACAATTGGTTCTTAAACGATTACGTGGCAATCAGCTCTACGCTAAACTGGAGAAGTGACTGTTTGAACTGACCAATCTACCCTTCCTGGGTTATATTGTTTCGGACAAGGGTCTCCAAATGGAACCAGCCAAACTCTCTGCGGTTCTTCAATGGCCCCGTCAAGTTGGTCCGGGCTGTCTAACGCTTTCTAGGTTTTGTCAGTTTATTTCTTGGTTCTCCACCTTGGTGGCACCTATTGGCACTCTAACAAAGAAAGACAGCAACCCTTACCTCTGACCGCCCAAAGTGGAAGATGTCTTTGTTCACCTGAAAACTGTGTTTGCTTCTGCTTCAGTCTTTTCTCGTCCGGACCCAAAAAATCCTTTCTTTCTTGAAATGGATGGGAAATCCGTCACCTGTGGCTTTTTCTCCACAACGTTCTCCTTGGTGGAGAGGAATTACACTATTGGAGATAAAACTGGCACTTGAGGAGCGGCATCATTTACTTGAAGGACCACGTCACCCCTTGAATATCTATACAGATCACAAGAACCTTCTTTACCTCCAAACTGCTCAACATTTGATTCAAAGCACATTGGTCTCTTTTCTTCTCCAGATTCAATTTTGTGCTGAATTTCCGATCTGCTGAGAAGAATCAAAAAGCCGATGCTCTTTCTCGCGCCTTTGATACCATTGGTCTGGACTTGAAACCACAGCATATCAAACCTCCGGAACACCTGATTTCTGTGGCTCCCATCTCCCTTCAGAAAATACCCCCTGGCAAAGCCTTAGTATACCCTGTGCTGCGGAGGTGTATCCTCGTTTGGGGCACTCTTCCAAGTTGGCTGGAAACCCTTGCATTCGAAAGACCCTCTCGTTAATTGTATGACACTATTGGTGGCTTATGCTCTCCCAGGATATCAAGGATTTTGTGTCAGCCTGTTTTGCTTGTGCCCGTAATAAAACACCATGTCAAAGACCTGCTGGGCAACTACTGCCTTTACCAATCTCTGAGAAGCCCTGGACACACATCGCCATGGATTTTATTACCGACTTGCCTCTTTCCATTGCATGTACAGTCTTCTGGGTGGTTACCAACCGTTTTTCAAAAATGTCATATTCTACCAATACGTCTTTCGTCTGCATGGGTTACCTCTTCACATTGTGTCCGTCCATGGAGTTCAATTTGTATCAAAATTCTGGCAAGCCCTCTGGTCCCGTCTTCAAATCAAGCTGGACTTCTCTTCAGCTTACCACTTTCAGTCCACCGGTCAAGTGGAGAGAGTAAACCAGATACTTGGGACATTTTGTGTCCCCCCAACAAGACGATTGGGCCGAGCTTCTTATGTGGGTGGTTCTCATATAACCACTTGGATTCTGAATCCACAGGAGCATCTCCGTTCTTCATGGTCTATGGTTGTCATCCTCGACCACCCCTTCCTGTGCCATTAGCCTCTGGGGTTGCTGCTGTGGACACCCAAGTTCACGATCTATCTCGCATGTTGTAGGAAACCCATCAACTCCTACGCTGAGCCTCTGCCAGGGCCAAGATACAAGTTGACAGGATGCATAGAACTCCCCCTGTGTACCGGCCTGGAGATAAAGTTTGGCTCTCGGCTCAATTTGTCAGACTGAAAATTCCTATAGCTGGGCCCTCGATATCTGGGTCTTTTTCCCATTTTGTGGCAGGTTAATTCTGTCTGTTATAAGCTTCATCTACCTCCCTCCATGCGTATCCCTAACGCATTTCACGTCTCACTCTTGAAGCCAGTGGTGCTGAACCGCTAGTATGGGAGCACCGTGACCTCCCCTGTGGAAAATGATTCAAGGGACACCTATGAAGTTCTGGAGATCCTGGGCAATGAACAACGGAGATTGAAGAATTTCTATCTAATCAAATAGAAGGGGTTCAGTCCGGAGGAAAGATCTTGGGAACCAATAGAAATCATCAATGCTCCTGAACTCCCTCACAATTTCCATCTGCAGCTTAACTGTAAGAAGAGGGAGCAGAAAGGAGGGGTGCTATCACGACCCGTGCTGTGGTCCATGTCGCGGGCTGTGCTGCAGTCCCTGCACTGGGTGGCAGGCACAGTCATACCCTGACTCCCCTCTACTCACCGGTCCTCGCTCCTGCTCTGTCTACGGCTCCGTGTCGGTGCGCATGTACCTGCTTTCTAGGGTGCGCAACGGTTCTTTAAGATTTAAAGGGCCAGTACAACCTAAGGGCGACCTATATCAATCTTGCGTTGACAGGCCAGTTCTAAATAACTTTAACATACATACAGGCGTATTCTAGTAACAATATAATAAGTCTGGCTCAGGCAGACCACCTTTAACTTGGTCTGGCTGTTCTAACTGTTCTGCACATAGATTTGACATCAAATAATAATAAATGTGTCTACTTCTATGAATGTGGTGTGACCCGCCCCCAGAACGCCCCTAATGTTTGCCGCACTTAAAAGTGTTTTTGGTGCATTACAAAGGGACTTATCGCTCCAAAGTTTGGAGTGCACCTGTTCATACATTCTTTTTGGCTCAAAATGCACCAGAAAACTGCCACAGCCCCGTTCATACCGGTCGTCCTTAATGACCAATTAAGTTCTACGCTTCCCTTTGTTAGCCTGCCTCCTCCCGTCCTTTCTGCCACTTCATTGGTGTTCATTTGGTGTTGGTTTTGGAGAGTGTTGCGCTATTTCTGTATTCCCGTGTACCAAACCCTTCTTGCTCGTTTTCCTGACCACGTTACCTGCCGTCTGCCCTGACCTTCCTGCCTGTCTCTGACCTCGAATCTGCCTGCCGATTCTGTACTACGCTGTACCCCAGTCCAACCTGCACTTAGATTCTACTCACTGGCTTGGCTTAGACCATCGCTTGTGGAGGTCCAATGAATTTACCTCTTGTCATAACAGGATTCTCTACTGCCACCTTTTTCCTGACTCCATCGTGCATGCACGCACTGTCTCTCAGGTTCTTTGACTGAAGATCTGCTCCCCCCACCAATGTTCTTTTGGAATAGGCTTCCCTCCATTTTTGGCCTAAACAATATGGCTCCTTAGCTCTTGAATAGTAAAAAGGTGTTTTTCAGATTAGTGTTCTCCTTTTCTAAACTATCTAGTTTCCTGACTTTATCTGATTGTTTGCTACTTGCCCTTTTCTTGAACTACAAGAACTCTGCCTGCCCTGTTTTAAGTCTGTTCACCATGTTGACTGACCTCCATCAGCCCTACTGCCTGCTCCTACAGTACCGCATTTTTGCTCATCAGCTGTTGCTATTGGAACATACTGTGATGGTAGTGACCATCTGGTTCTATGCACATCAAGATCCCTGTTCAAGGGCAAGTGCTGGTTGGCCCCTTGACTCCGCTCCTCAGTTTAGCAGACTGACAAATTCAAGGCGACACAAGAGATTCACATCTACTGCCAGGTAGGCTTCATGTCGCACTGCATCAAACATGACAGTTTTTTTACCCCATGTTTTTCTTTAGCTAGGATTATATATGTTTTGCTTCTACATTTGGTGTTTAAGCTGAGAAATTCCTAGAAAGTCCAGCATACCATTTGGCATGTGAATAAGGCAGGATTCAAACATTGTGTTTCGGTCAACTTTTCATGGTGTTAGTGACATCTATTGTTTGCATATTTTCTGTTGCTAAAAAATGCAGCTGTCAGATGTTTGCTGGTTGTCAGTCAGTTTGACATTCTCTATACACATTCATTCTTTGTATGTTGTATTTTTGGGTTGTTTTTGCCCTATTACCTTTTTAACCTGGGCCATGTGTCTACACATTTACAGAAGTCATAGAATTCTTCCTAAAATACTTCCTGTTGCAAGGAACAACTTTTAGTTCTTTAAGTAGAACATTTTATGTAACAGCCTTACTAACATACAGTACACACAGTATTTGCAATGGCATATTGTCTTTTCTTCACCAGAAAATGCAATATTTTTTATATTATGCAATTACTTGACTACATTTTTATGACGTCACTAGAGAGTTTGTGTGAATGTTTTGGGGGACAAGTATGAAATGGGCTGCGCCGTGGGCTCTGTCCGACATATTTATAAAAGGTGCAAAAAATGGACACTCATCCGACTTTCTCGACACCTATCCTTATGGGGCGTGCCGCGCCATATTCATAAGACTTGACACATTTATAGATATGTCTCGACAAAATGTGTTGCAAAAAAGGAGTACTAATCCATGTAATTTTCAAAGTGGCGAGACTGAGACAAAATTAATTTCAGAAACTTTTTTGGTACAAGTTTTTGTCTCACAGTGGGATACATTTAAAAAGTGCTATGAGACATTTTTTATAAATTGCTACACTAACCTATTGAGGAGTAAGACTATCTAGTCTGCGCCAGTTTTCATACACGTGTCTCCTAATGTTTAGTGTATATGTAGAGGGAATATTGATGTTCATAAGTGGTGTCTGGTGCTTGCTTGTCAGTGCAATAGTATCCATAGTCATTGTTTCATCACATCATATATAACATGTAGGGCACTTGTTGAAAAACATAAGGCATTCATTTGTATGGGCTATTTCATACCGTATTTTTTATGGTGTTTTAACCCTTATATTACTTATTCTGAACTCTGCTCGGACAAGTAAAAACATACAATACTGCTTAACCTGAGCTAGGGCAGCAGTTTGAGCGCTGAGGAAGCTACTTCTGAGGCTCTGTCTCCACTGCACACGTTTTCGTTCATTTCGGTCACGTTTTTCGTTTTCTGAAACTGCTGGAAAAACAACTGAAAACAGATTCCATAGATGTTAATAGTAAAAATGTTCTGTAGTCTCAACAGATTTTTTTTTTCTGCTCATTTCTGCTTCTGGTCGTTTTTTGAAACATGTTGCAAAAAAACACAGGGCATAAAATTTACTATTGAGGTCTAATGTAAACTGCCAGACGTTCTGGTGCGTTTTTTTGCAGGAATCCACAACAATTTAATGCTGTGCATTTCTGCAAAATAAAATAGCAAACAATGCAAAAAAGGTCAGTTTTTGAGCTGTATTTGACATGCAGTGGACAAAAAACGCAGTTTTATGAACAGTTTTATAATTTGGTTTTCAATGTGCTTTTTGTCCAATGCCATGTAGACCTAGCCTAAAGCTTTTAGCGCAGGCTAGATCACAGTTAGGGTATGTTCACACGGTGTGTTCTGTCCGTGTGAACATGCATTATTAGATGCGTGTTTGGATTCGTCTATCGGACCCTAAACGAACCTAAACACGCATCTTGCAATGAGCAGTGTAAAACACACATCTGTGTTCAGACGAGTGATCGCCGATGCGTGTCTCATTGTGTCTTTTGGATCCATGTTTTGGATCCGTTCTAAGAATTTACATGTCAATTCTTGACCTGAAAGACGCAGCAGAAGCCTTATTTAAAACTGCAGCCAAAATACATCCAATCATGCACATGCGTGTTGGATGCTTTTTGGATCCAATTGACACTGCGATTTTGGATGCGATTTTCGGATCCAAAAATGCCATGTAAACATATCTTTAGGTATGTTCACACGATGTATTGCGGAGCATACGGTACGTGCCGCAATACATCGTGTGATTCTGGAGCTCGCGCTAATGCATAGACATGCATTACTCGCTGCGCGGATTCGCCGCAAGTAATTGACATGTCACTTATATCCCGTATGTACAATACAATCATATTGTACAAGCGGGGAGAAGAGGCGTAATCCATAGTTCTGTATGAGAGCTATGGATTACCGTAATTATGGGACACATTTCCCCGCGTATTAAGCGCAGTACGCTGCAAAATGCACCCCAAAATAAGCCGTGTGAACATACCCTTAGAGCTACAACTTGGCCTTGAGCTAAAGGGGTTGGCCACAGGAAAAAAATATATTTTCTAAATAATCTCTGTCCCAATTTTAAGCACTTTTGTGCTGTACTTTCATTACATTTCCTGTGAGCTTCCTGCATTTCTACCTCAGAAAGCTCACTAGTTCTGTGTGTAGGAAATAACTGTATATTAAAGGAGTTCACCTCTTGAGCTATTCAGCGCTGCAGTTCGGCTCATTACAAGCTACAAATCAACTATCTCAGTGAATAGAGAGGATGGTGCTTAAGGCCATCCTCCCAATTAATTTCTATGAGAGTTCCAAATATAGCCAAGCGAGTGTGCTGATTAGCACAAATAGGAAAACCCCTTTGAGCCCAGAACATCATGCAATCAAGGCGGTGTGGCTTTTTTCAGGACAGTCTTTCAAGCAACACCTCTTAGGTCCTGCTTTGTAAAGCATTCAACATGAGGGAGAAAATAGGTGGCATCCACTTAGACTGAGACTGGGAGGAAGAAAGGTGGACAAAGCACAGCAACAAATTCTAGGGCTAGTAGTTTTACAGAACAAAGGGAAAGCCTTCAAGCAGGAAATGCTGCTGCTCAACAGCAGAGAAGAAAGAGTCTATCAAATAGACTTTCTGGTGCAGCTTGGTTTTACGGAACAAAATTTAATAAAACAATTTTTTTTTGCTACACACATAATTAGTATTGCAGAACCCATAGCTATTAGTGCTATAAAATGATAAGGTTAGTTATGCAAAGGAAACGCTGTAAAGAAAAAAATAGTGTCATAATAGCTGTATCATTTTCAACTTGCCTCCCAAAAACAGGAATAAATAGTAACCAAAAAGTTATATGTACCAAACAATGTACTAATGAAGACATCCCATAAAAACAAGAATTCATATAGCTCCTTTGGTGAAGGAAGAAAGATGCAACACAAAAACAAATTGTTTAGTGAAAAAATAAAGTGTTTTTATTGTGCAAAATAGTAAAACATAATAAAAACTATAGATATTTGGCATCAAAATAATCTTAACAACTTTAAAAAGTACATATTACATGTATCACACAGTAATTGCCATAATCCCACTCTCCCCCCCCCCCAAAAAAAAAAAGAATGTGGCCTAATTTTATAATCCTCCCAAAAAGTAATAAAAGTTATTTGGTACATGCATATACATTCAGATCATTCCTCTAAAAACAGCAATGCATCCCACAAAATGAAGGACTCATACAGATAGACTGAAGAAAAAAAAACAAAGCTATGGATAAGAAAAATTTTTGCTGTGGGAGGGGAATTTTTACTTTTCCTTAAAATTAAAATAGGTAATGTCACTGTGGATTTAAATGCACTTAGGACACCTAGTTATGAGCCGACAATATTTACTTTAGGTAAAAGTTTTAAACACTTTTTAAATGCAATGGGGCAGATTTATCAAGGCAGTTGCACCAGAATTCTTGCTCAATTTGCGGCAAAAACCAGCGTTCCACCACATTTACTATGTGTTTTAGACAGTTTCAGGCACTTCTGCGCCTTGTCCGACAAAATGGACGTGGCTTCGTAAAAATGGGCATGGTTTTGCGGAAAGGCGGTGTGGCTTAAATGCGACAAAAAATACGCCAGAATCTGCGACCAAATTCTGGCGTAAAAGTAAGCCAACTTAAAGATGGTACAAACTTAGACTAGACGGTTCTAACCTGCACCAAATTTATCAACACTATGATAAATTTGGCGTATTATAACACTGTCTAGTCTAAACTTAAGCTGTCTAAAAGTAAGACACTATTGATAAATCTGACCCAATGTGTTTTGGGAGCATTTAGGTGCCATTTTTCCTTAGTGTCTTTACACTGTGTGCAGAATTATCAGGCAAAAGAGTATTTTGATCACATCATCCTTTTTATACATGTCCTACTCCGAGCTGTGTAGGCTTGAAAGCCAACTACCAATTAAGTTAATTCCGGTTATTTGCATCTCTGTAGTGAGGAGGGTTGTGGTCTAATGACATCAACACCCTAGATAAGGTGTGCTTAATTATTAGGCAACTTCCTTTCCTTTGGCAAAATGGGTCAGAAGAGAGATTTGACGGATCTGAAAAGTCAAAAATTGTGAGATGTCTTTCAGAGGGATGCAGCAGTCTTGAAATTGCCAATCTTTTGAAGCGTGATCACCGAACAGTTAAGCTTTTCATGGCAAATAGCCAACAGGGTTGCAAAAAAGGCGAAAAATAACTGCCCATGAATTGAGGAAAATTAAAGAGAACCTGTCACATAGTTTTTGCCCCCCTGGCTGAGGACAGAACAAGGTAGTGTCAGACCTGCTGTTTCCAGCGCTGTGTCCCTTATTCTGTAAGGTGCTTTAGTTTTCGTATATTTAATGCTTAAATCTGCAGTTTTCAGCCAGAAGAGTCATTCGAAGAGTCCTTCAGAGTGTCAGTTTTTTTCAAACCCAGCCGATCGGAGGCTAGCCCCGCCCACATCAACTGACAAACCTATTACTTTGAATAGGTAGAAACATGAGAATAACTGCCAGTGGGCGGAGCTAGCCTTTGGTGGGTGTAGCTAACACCTGCTCATGAATAAGATTTAAGGGGTAAATGCTCTAAAACTGCTGCATCGTACAGAATAAGCGCCACTGTGCTGGGAACAGCAGGTCTGACACTAGCTTGTGCTGTCCTCAGCAAGGGGGGCACAACCTATGTGACAGGTTCCATTTAAGCGTGAAGCTGCCAAGATGCCATTAGCCACCAGTTTTGCCATATTACAGAGCTGCAACGTTACTGGAGTATCAAAAAGCACAAGGTGTGTGATACTCAGGGACATGGTCAAGGTAATGAAGGCTGAAAAACAACCACCTTTGAACAAGTAACATAAGATAAAATGTCAAGACTGGGGCAAAAAATATTTTAAGACTGATTTTTCAAAGGTTTTATGGACTGATGAAATGAGAGTGACTCTTGATTGGCCAGATGGATGAGCCCGAGGCTGGATCAGTAAAGGGCAGAGAGCTCCACTCCGACTCAGACACCAGCAAGTCGGAGGTGGGGTACTGGTATGGGTTGGTATCATCAAAGATGAACTTGTGGGACCTTTTCGGGTTGAGGATGGAGTGAAGCTCAACTCCCAGACCTACTGCCAGTTTCTGGAAGACACCTTCTTCAAGCAGTGGTACAGGAAGAAGTCGGTATCGTTCATGAAAAACATGATTTTCATGCAGGACAATGCTCCATCAAATGCATCCAAATACTCCACAGCATGGCTGCCAGTAAAGGTCTGAAAGAAGAAAAAATAATGACATGGCCCCCGTGTTCACCTGATCGGAGCCCCATAGAGAACCTGTGGTCCCTCATAACATGTGAGATCTACAGGGAGGGAAAACAGTCCACCTCTCTGAACAGTGTCTGGGAGGCTGTGGTGGCTGCTGCACGCAGTGTTGATCGTAAAAAGATCAAGCAACAGAAAGAATCTATTGATGGAAAGCTTTTGAGTGTCATCGTAAAGAAAGGTGGTGATATTGGCCACTGATTTGGTTTTGGTTTTGGTTTTGAATGTCATAAATGTTTATTTCTAAATTGTCTGTTGTTATATTGGTTTACCTGGTGAAAATAAACAAGTGAGATTTGTTTTTTATTAAGTTGCCTAATAATTCTGCACAGTAATAGTTACCTGCACAAACAGATATCCTCCTAAGATAGCCAAATCTAAAAAAAAAAAAAACACTCCAACTTCCAAAAAATTTTAAGCTTTGATTTTTGAGTCTTTTGGGTTGATTGAGAACAAAGTTGTTGTTCAATAATAAAAAGAATCCTCTCAAATACAACTTGACTAATAATTCTGCACACACTGTAGTGTGTTTTACCTGATGTTGTTTTTTAAGAGTTATCCACTTGAAAAAATTATATTGAAATGGGGCCAGGGTGGTCAAAAGTAAAATTATACTTACCTGCCTTTCCTTAGTTGTTGCCGCTTCTGAGCTTCTCAGCAATGTGCTCTTCTTCACTTCTAGGCTCTGATCCCAACATGCAGGAGAGGCTCGTGCTCCATTGGAAATTAAAAGAGCGCCAGCCTCTCCTGCGTGTCGAGGAGCAGATAATGGCAGGCAACCAGTAGGTAAGTATCTTTCATTTTCTTTTTTCCCCCACACTGACATTACAATTATTTATTTTTTTTAATAGATAACCCCTTCAAGTCTTATCGATAAGTATTTAGGGAAAACATCAAACCAAGGGCATACTGCCAATTAAAAAAAACTCCTGTCCCTGATAAAGTTCCACAAGCCAGAATGCTTTGTAGGTGCTGCATTTTAAATTTGAGAATGTAAAGTAACATTTGGCCACACAAATAAAAACTCTCACCCACTTTTTCTGGGAACATCACACTATAGATTTTGGAGCCAGAGCTTGGAATAAATCCAACAGAAGGGCAGAGAATGTGTATTTTTCGTTAGATTACCTTTTTTTCCTGATTTCACTCCTTGTTTTGGCTCAAAAAATTTTAAAAAATTATTTTAAAAACATCTGGGTTTACTTATGTTGTGGCTGGAAATACACTTCTCCTTCTTGCTAGATATTTGATAGTTATAGATCCACATCCATTATTCAAGATAACCTGCAGGGGGTATACATCAGAAGCTGCGACAAAGGCTCTAGTCCGAAGAAATGCCGTTTCCGCTTCTCGTACTGGACAGTCATAAGAAAAAAAGTTTTAGTAATGACATCAGCTTCTTAGTCAGTAAAATTGTGGCCATGGTGAATACTGAACTCACTGTGTGCTGGGCAATGGTTCAAGAATATTATGCAATGTAAATAAAGAGAGATATGTGTCTTATTATAAAGGGCCTGCCAGGAGTCTGTGCTGCAGATGATAAGTGATGTCATCGAGGGCAACTCTGAATTGTTCTCCTTTGTGCTAAGGGGGCCATTTCACCATGAGGGGATGTGTGTTCTGCATGAAAGAATTCCATGTATTAATGAAGAAAAAAGTCAATGCACTCATTCAAAGGAAACTTCATCCAGTACTAAAAACTCTCTGTACAGTCCAGAACTACAGTGGGTATTTTATTCATTCATTACTAATTCATTTGTGAACATTAATAATTCATTTTATTTTGATGTATAATCATGTCTGGTTTGCATTTTGAATGAAATGATTTCAATTAGTCGCATTATGAACTCATTTGCTATCAAATTATCAAAAGATGGACACAAAAAGAACGTTAATGTCAGAGAGAAAATCATAAAGGTTTGCATTCCCTCGTTTGGGTTCTGCATTGAAATAAAATCATGCCAACATGCAGTGGCCTATGGCTGGACAACTTTGCTGGTAATATCTCAGCTTCAATGGCAAAATTATGCCAGATTGGTGCAGTCTCATTTGCATGTGCAGCTGTAAATTGTGAACACAACCTAAAGGAGGTATTTGGCTTTGATGAAAATCTTACAAATGTAAAAGCATTCTTCTTCTTGACCCCACTTGCAGTAGAACCACCAAAAATGTAATAGTATAAAAAATACAACACTATTCATATCCAAATAAATTAGACACATTTGGGCAGAATGTATGAAATGGCGTGTAAACTGGCATAGAATACGCCTGATTTATGAACCCGCTCTACAGCGGGTCATAAATCAGGCGCATTCTAGCGCTAGGACGACATTTCTGGTTCAGGTATACCATTTTGAAAGTGGTTTACATGTTGCAGCAGTAATGTGCCTAGAAATGCCATAGCGAAGTGTGGCAATGGTGTATGCAGGATGTGTGTGGAGTGGGAATGGTGTATCCGCGATATGTGCGGTGTGGGAATGGTGTATGCGGGATGTGTGCGGTGTGGGAATGGTGTATCCGCGATATGTGCGGTGTGGGAATGGTGTATATTGGAATGTGTGGAAATGGTCTATGTGGGATGTATATGATGTTGAAATGGTGTATGCGGGATGTGTACTGTGTGATAATGGTGTATGGAGACATGTGCGGTGGGAATGGTGTATGCGAGTCTTGTGCGCTGTGGAAATGGTGTATGTGTGACATGTGCGGTGTGGGAATGGTGTATGCTGGATGTGTGCGGTGTGGGAATGGTGTATGCTGGATGTGTGCGGTGTGGGAATGGTGTATGCTGGATGTGTGCGGTGTGGGAATGGTGTATGCGCGATGTGTGCGGTGTGGGAATGGAGTATGTGGGATGTGTGGAAATGGTGTATGCGGGATGTATATGGTGTTGGAATGGTGTATGCGGGGCGTGAACGGTGTGAGAATGGTGTATGCTGGATGTGTGCGGTGTGGGAATGGTGTATGCAGGACGTGTGCGGTGTGGAAATGGTGTATGCATGATGTATATGTTGTGTGAGTAGTATATGCAGGATGTACAGTGAAGGAAATAATTATTTAATCCCTTGCTGATTTTGTAAGTTTGCCCACTGACAAAGACATGAACAGTCTATAATTTTAAGTAGGTTAATTTTTTTAACATTGATAGATAGAATATCAAAATAAAATCCAGAAAATCACATTGTATAAATTATATAAAAGTATTTGCATTTTGCTGAAAGAAATAATTATTTGATCCCCTACCAACCATTAAGAGTTCTGGCTCCTACAGACCAGTTAGACACTCCTAATCAACTCATTACCTGCATTAAAGATAGCTGTCTTAAATAGTCACCTTTATCAAAGACCTGTCCACAGACTCAATTAATCAGTCAGAATCTAACATCTACAACATGGACAAGACCAAAGAGCTTTCTAAGGATGTCAGGGACAAGATCCTAGACCTGCACAAAGCTGGAATGGGCTACAAAACCATAAGTAAGACTCTGGGTGAGAAGGAGACAACTGTTCGTGCAATAGTAAGAAAATGGAAGAAATACAAAATGACTGTCAATCGACATGGATCTGGGGCGCCATGCAAAATCTCACCTCGTGGAGTATCCTTGATCATGAGGAAGGTGAGAGATCAGTCTGAAACTACATGGGGGGAACTTGTTAATGATCTCAAGGCAGCTGGGACCACAGTCACCAAGAAAACCATTGTTAACACATGACTCCATAATGGATTAAAATCCTGCAGTGCCCGCAAGGTCCCCTTGCTCAAGAAGGCACATGTGCAGGCCCGTCTGAAGTTTGCCAATGAACACCTGGATGATACTGTGAGCGATTGGGAGAAGGTGCTATGGTCAGATGAGACAAAAATTGAGCTCTTTGGCATTAAAGGGGTTGTCTCACTACAAGGATTGCTTTTTATGTTAAAGATCTTTCAAAAACAAGTCAGTTTGCAATATGTGTCTATTAACAGTATCCTACCCCATCTGAGATATCCCCTCTTGTATGGGCTGCATCAGCTCCTCAGGTCGCTATAGCTACAGACCTGTTTCAGCTATCCTGATAGGCTGCCAGCACTGGTTGCTATAGCTACAGACCTAGCTTCTACTGCTGCCTAGTGGAAGTCAGTAAACACACTCCTGAATTCAAAATGAAACAAAGAAAACAGGACTGATGTGAGATGAACCAATGTAGTGAGACAACCCTTTAACTCAACTCGCCATGTTTGGAGGAAGAGAAATGCTGTCTATGACCTAAAGAACACAGTCCCCACTGTCAAGCATGGAGGTGGAAACATTATGTTTTGGGGCTGTTTCTCTGCTAAGGACACAGGACTACTTCACTGCATCAATGGGAAAATGGATGGAGCCATGTACCGTAAACTCTTGAGTGACAACCTCCTTTCTGCCTCCAGGACATTGCATGTCAATTCCTTTCAAGACGGAGCGCAGCTGCACTATTGAAACACGGAGCTGCGTTCTCTCATGTGAACGCTGCTGCGTGTTCAGCACAGCGAGCAGTGATAATCTCACTGCTAATTGTTAGATCCGTCTTGGGGACCGACAGAGCGGACCCCAAGACGGATCCCTAAAGCGCTTGTAACACGGAGTGTAAACTCCATGTAAACAAGCCCTAAAAATGGGTCGGGTTGGGTCTTCCAGCAAGACAATGACCCAAAACATCCAGCCAAGGCAAGAAAGGAGTGGCTCAAAAAGAAGCACATTAAGGTCATGGAGTGGCCTAGCCAGTCTCCAGGCATTAATCCCATAGAAAACTTATGGAGGGAGTTGAAGCTCCGGGTTGCCAAACGATAGCCTTAAAATCTTAATGATTTAGAGATGATCTGCAAAGAGAAGTGGACCAAAATTCCTCCAGACGTGTGCACAAAGCTCATCATCAACTGCAAAAATCGTCTGACTGCTGCGTTTGCCAACAAGGGTTTTGCCGCCAAGTATTAAGTCTTGTTTGCCAGAGGGATCAAATACTTATTTCTCACTGCAAAATGCAAATACATTTATATAATTTATACAATGTGATTTTCTGGATTTTATTTTGGATGTTCTACCTCTCAATGTTAACATTAACCTACCCTTAAAATTATGGACTGTTCATGTCTTTGTCAGTGGGGAAACTTACACAATCAGCAAGGGTTCAAATAATTATTTCCTTCACTGTATATGGTGTTGGAATGGTGTATGCAGGATGTTTGTGGTGTGGAATAGTGTATGCAGGATGTGTCTGGAGTTGGAATGGTGTATGCGGGATGTATGCGGTGTGGGAATAATGTATGGGGGATGTGTGGGAATGGTGTATGTGGGATGTATATGGTGTGTGAATGGTGTATGTGGGATGTATATGGTGTGGGAATGGTGTATGTGGGATGTATACTGTGTGATAGTGTGTAGGTAATGGCAATGTGATTATCCTGTATGTAGTATGAATTAATGTAGTGTTCCCATCCTAGATATTTATGGTGTATCAACAGAATATACAGTATATTGCTGATAGATGGAAGTAACTTACACCATATCCTTATTTGTGCTGCGGCGGCGGCTCGTGTACAACTCTCTCTGTGAAAGGGATTGTCTCATCTCCTAATTTCATAGGATGCATGAATGAAATAATGCTGCTCTGTCACTTCCTGGTCAAGCTGTCTGTAATTAGCATATGAGCTCTGTATTCAGACTTCTCTGTTTATCAGTCTAGATTAAATAAATTATCTTCTCTGAGGTCCTGAGAAGCTTCTGAGCTAATGTTAACAGTAGAGTAATTAGTCTTTTGTCTGAAAGATCAGATAACACACAAGCTTTCACACTGCCAGCCATGACCTGTGTGATGCATGTGATGACCTCACTCCCTGCTATCAGATAGAACAAAGCAGGGGAGAAGGAGTACACAGGTCGGTCACTTGGGGAACCAGAGAGAGCACAGAAGGTGATAAAATCACTTGTAGCTCCTTAACAAAAAAGACGAACAAAGCAATATATTTGGAAAACATCTTCATTTAGTGTTCCCTACATTTTGAAAGCTGTTCTTTGTAGTGAGACAACCCCTTTAAGTTTTTTGGATGTTCCAAGTACAGCTAAGCGCACTAATAGTAAGTGTTCTCTGCACTCCCATAGAAGTGAATAGAGAGAGTTACACATGCACAGTTACCTCTCTGTTCATTGTGTCAGAGAGGTAAGAGGGCCATGTTTTTGAGACAGATGTAGATCTTTTCCATAAGCCATAAATGTGCTGAAATGGAAATAATCCTGTAAACCCTTGCAAACCTTTAATGTACATTAATGTCATAATGTCGGTAAGGGATACGTAGTGGGCTCACTCACTGAACCTACTACATACCTACCAGTTACTGACTGCTAATTGCAGCTAAATCCAAATCTCTGTACAGGGATTAAAGGGGTTGTCTCACTACGTTGATTCATCTTTCCTCAGTCCTGTTTTCTTGGTTTCATTTTGAATTCAGGGGCGTGTTTACTAGCTGCAGTAGAAGCCAGGTCTGTAGCTATAGCAACCAGTGCTAACAGCCTATCATGAGGGATTGAACAGGTCTGTAGCTATAGCGACCTGAGGAGCTGAAGCAGCTCATACAAGAGGGGTTATCTAGGAATAGGTAGGACACTGTTAATGGATATATATTGCAGAGTGAGTTGTTTTTGCAAGATCTTTAACATAACAAGCAATCCTCATAGTGAGAAAACCCCTTCAAGGTGGGGAAACTAGGGTGCTCCTTAGATTCCACTTGCTGGTGTGGTCATTTACTAAAGCCTGTGGTTGACCCAGTGGATACACTGCCCCGTCTGATGAGTAGGGACACTGACATGGAGCAAAAACACTGGAAAAGCTGTCTACAGCTGGGTGTCTCTTTAGACTAATGTCCATAGACATGTTTCAAGGCCCTTAATAGGTTGGATATTGACTTACAGAGTAGCTACCAATAGGAGAAATAGTTTTTGCCCATGGATTGTTGTCAGTAAGACTCTTTGTGTCAGCTGGGTCTCCTCAATGAGAATCAGTTCACCCTCATAAAAAACATCAAGATGACAATCCTATTGCCTCTACAAATCTTTTGATATGCAGATATTGCATATATCATTGCTTCATTGGATTAGTATTTCATAGAATAAGCAGAATTAGTTCGAACACATACTGGTAAATATACACATGCCTTGACAGGACCTTGTACCGCAGATTATAATATGGGGAGGGGGGGGGTGTAATTTCCTACATGGAGCATATGTAATCTCCTTTAATCCAAATGAAGGACACTGTAACCATCCATCCCCATGTGCTGAAAACACTCTATGACATTGCACTTTAACAACATAGAACAAAAGTTGCAAATAGCCAGCTCACTACTCCCAAAAAATTTTAGCAAAAAAAAAAAAAAAGAACTATGGAAAAAGCCCCCATGGAAAGAGGCAACAATAGTTGAAAAGAGAATGTATCCAGCAGAAGATAAAACTTTCTGCCTACAGGGGCTACTACATGGCTACTGGGGCTACTTTCTGGCTACAGGGGCTACTACATGGCTACTGTCTGGCTACTGGGGCTACTTTCTGGCTACAAGGACTACTGTCTGGCTTCATGGGCTACTGTCTGGTTACAGGGGCTACTTTCTGGCTACAGGGAGCTTATTACATGGCTACCAAGTGGCTACTACATGGCTACCAGGTGGCTACTACCTGACTACCAGGGGGCTACTACTTGGCTACCAGGGGGCTACTACCTGGCTACCAGGGGACAAATTACCTATGGGGGCTTATATAACTACATAATAGGGATCTATATTTCTACTTATTGGGGGGCTATATAACTATCTATCCACTTAATATTGGGAGACCTATAAGTTTACCTACCTAATGGGGCATTATACACTTACCTAATTGAGGACTCCCTACCTAGTTTGGGGGTGGACCTACTTTACTGTTTGGGACACAAGGGGGTCATTATTACCAGGTGCTATAGATGGGGAGTATGTATAGAGATAGGAATTGGTAGAGCAGTGCTGATAAAGTGAGGAGTCTAAGATGTTTGTTTTGTAAATTCTACAGTGAAGAGTCATGGCCGGGAGAAGCCTGTTTCATTCTGACATAGAATGAAATGTATTCGCATATGGGAGTAATAATAATAATCATAATAAGGTAATAATAAGTAATAGTAATAATAATAGCAATAATAAGTGTGAAAGTAAATACTAAAATAAAAATAAATATTTAGTAAAAGCTAATTACTGCATATACATTACACATAAAAACTACAGATGTTAGGTATCTACACAATCGTAACAACTATTTTAATAGGTCATTTAGTGTGGAATATGAATTGTATAAAAAATAAATGAATGCAGAAAAACTTTTTTTTATGTTCACCCTGCAAAAACTTTTTTAAAAACTACACAGTAAGGGTATGTTCACATGGCGTAATTGCGGCACGCATTTCGCAGCGTATTTGCGCTTAATACGTGTCGAGATGCGCACCACAATTACGGTAATCCATAGCTCTCATAGAGAAATATGGATTACGCCTCGTCCCCCTGCGTATATAATATGATCGCATTGTACGCGCAGGGGGAGATAAGTGATGTCAATTATTCGCGCAATTATGCGCCGCTAGTAATGCATGTCATTGGGGACGGTGGGCTGCCGGTCCCCCCGTGCTTCGGGAATATGTGCTGATCAGCACTAGTGTTGAGTGTTTATTATCGACAAAGTTAAAAATCGCACGGTTTTTATATTGATCGGTTATTTTTTGATCACGCGAAAATTTTAGGTTAAAATCGGGTGCTTTAATCAATTAATATCGCACCATTTTCGGCGTTTCCTGTCATTTTGGCGGCCAGCAAATCAGCTTAGAGAATAGAGCAGGGTGAGCTGTGTGTGCAAACGTCATGACTGGGATGTGTATGGTTGCGATTGGCTGGAAAAATCACATGAACCTCGTTTTACATAGAACAGCCCTTCCTGTTCAGATCAGGTTGTGGTCAGTATCTCAAAGGAGTAGGACGTGCACTCTGCCTCTGTGCAAACAGCTCAGCGAAATTATTCTATTTGTTCACAGAGACAGCTCTACTTTTAGCTGTGGTCAAAAAAAAAAAAAACAATTTTGGTTTTGCACATGAAAAAACTTTGTTTAAAAAAAGCACAAATGCAAAACTGGAGGTGGCAGCAATACAATATAGCCCATTTAAATTCAAAAAACAGTGGCACATCATGGACTAAAGAAACTATCAAAAAAGGACATAGGAAAATTTGGAAAAAGGCATTACTGCTAAACTAGGATATATGAAAAAAATGAGGTTTTTTGGTTCACACTTCGGGCCAGAACTGCTTAAGCCCAAACTCCGAAACTTCACCGGGACCTCAGGCAAGTGGGTCCTACGCTAACAATTTTTACCTCTATTGGTCCAATTCAGACCAGCACACTTCAGGGAGCGAAGAGCCCTGCTTCAAAGCACACTGCACTGATTTAAAACCTGGGGAAATTTGGGTGAAGGTTTACAAAAACCAAAAAGGGGAGTCCGCCACTACTTCCCTTACATAAAAGTAAAAAAAAAAAACATTTGGTTTTGCACATGGAAAAAGCTTTGTTTAAAAAAAAGCACAAATGCACACTGGGGTGGCAACAAAACATATAGTCATTTAAAATTCAAAAAAACAGTGGCACATCATGGACTAAAGAAAACTATCAAAAAGACATAGGAATTTTGGAAAAAGCATTACTGCTAACTAGGATATATGGAAAAAAATGAGGTTCCTTTGTTCACACTTCTGGCCAGAACTGCTTTAAGCCCACTTCCGAAACTTCACCGGGACCTCAGGCAAGTGGGTCCTACGCAAAACGTTACCTCTATTGGGTCCTATTCAGACCACCCACACTTCAGGGAGCGAAGAGACCTGCTTCAAAGCACACTGCACTGATTTAAAACCTAGGAAAGTGGGTGAGGTAAAAAACCAAAATGGAGTCCCGCCACTACTCCCCTTACATAAAGTAAAAAAAAAAAAAAACATTTGGTTTTGCACAAGAAAAAACTTTGTTTAAAAAAAGCACAAATGCACACTGGTGTGGCAGGCAATACATATAGTCATTTAAATAAAAAAAAACAGTGGCACATAATTGACAAAAGAAACTATCAAAAAGGACAGACGAACTTTGGAAAAATCATTACTGCTAAAAATGGTATTATGGAAAAAAAGGTTCATTGTTTCCACTTCTGGCCAGAACTTCTTAAGGCCCACTTCCGAAACTTCACCGGGACCTCAGGCAAGTGGGTCCTACGCTAACGTTACCTCTATTGGGTTTAGCTGTGAACCTTAGAACTTAGGTAGATCAGAGATTTGCAGATTTTAGGTAGTTAGGCTGAGAATTTTAAAGGAGCATCTACCGCTGTAAAGGCACAGGGAGAGCGGGGAGGCGGGGGGGGGGGGCCCCCCGGGCCGAACACAGACAAGCTCTTGAAAGGATACTGGATGAAGTTCACCAAGACTTAGTGTAGACATTGCATTGCAATAGCTTTATTATTAACAGTTTTCTGTTGAAATATTACTTGGATGTTGGGCAGCCTGAACTTATATTAGGATACAGATCTTTTCTAGTAACTGCAGATCTCTTTTTGTTAGGTGCAAAACTCCACTTTTATTATCAGTATACATTTCAGATAGGTGATTTTTTCGCTTTTGGTCAGTGAAGCTTTTTTGATAAAAGGTAACTTGCACTTAAATTTGTATCCAGCAATTTTGTAGTCACCACAGGTTTTATTGATAGGTGCCAAAAATACCCATTTAAATTTTCCGTATACATTTCCCGATACGTGTTTTTTTTTTCTTTGGCGCAGGGCCCGCTTTGTTTAAAAAGGTTTCCTTGCACTTAAATTTGAATCCAGCAATTTGTAGTCACCAAAAGGTGGGATTGATAGGTGCCAAAAATACCTTTTATTATCTGTATACATTTAAGATAAGTGTTTTTTTTCACTTAGGAGCAGCCAAGATTTATTCAAAGAGCCACCTTGCAGTTAAATATGAATCCAGCAAATTTGTATTCACAACAGGTGTATTGATATGTGACAAAAATAACTTTTATTAAACCGTATACATTTCAATTTCGTTTTTTACACTTTGGCGCAGACCAGCTTTGTTCATAGAGGTACCTTGCACTTAAATTTGAATCCAGCAATTTTGTAGTGTAACTCCGGCCCTGGCAGCTGAACCTGCGTGTTAATAGATGACAGACGCTAGCCTGGGCTCTCACCGCACTCACTGTAAGTCTGGCCCTGGCAGCTGGACCTCCGTGTTAATAGATGTCAGACGCTAGCCTGGGCTCTAAACCGCACACCCCCTGTAAGTCTGGCCCTGGCAGCTGGACCTCCGTGTTAACAGATGGCTGACGGCAGCACTGGCTTTTCACCGTTAGGGGCAACGGAGAGCTTCAAATTTCTCTAAAAAATCAGATTTTGGGAAAAAGTGATTTCTGTGAGGTTAAGTAGTGTCAAAAAAGGGGTCCAGGGCTGGACACAAATTGCACAATTTGAGACTTAAAATTTTCTGGGGCTGGAGTCACTATGGGGTCACATCATTTGATCTCCAGGGGGGTCTGTCCCTAATCAATGAAGAAGGATTTTGGAGGGAAAAATAAAACCATTGAATTGATTGGCTGAATCACTCTCAGAAGCCAGGAGGCAAATGTCTTCTCAACAAGAAATGTTTTGGGGATAATTTGGAAAATTTTATAAATTTATGGGATGTGCGGATGAAATAACACATCTACACGTTTAAAAAATACCTTTAAAAACTGCAGGGAGGGGTGATGTTTGTATGTTATCACACTTGAAAAAAAAGCAAAAGGATAATAATGTAAAACTAAAAAATAAAACTTCCTAAATAAATTCTGTAAACAAATGGGCAGTTACCAAAAAATATACTAAGTGACAGTCACTTACAAAATAGCATAGTGCCACTTTGGTGATCTGTGGATCAAACAGATTTAGGGGTCATGCTGTTTGGTACAGGACAGGTATAGTCAATGTCCATTCAACTAAAAATGGTGGTTCAAAGACTCCCATTTCCGGCACTTTTTAAATCTGGGGTCAAGCAGGTTTGGGGCTCATGCTGGGGGCCCAGGAAAACGGATAGTCTATGTCCAGTTCAACCCAAAATGGTGTTTCAAAGACTCCTTTTCCCAGCACTTTTTAATCTGTGGGTCAGACAGGTTTAATGGTCATACTGCGGTCCAGGGCAGGCATAGTCAATGCCCAGTTCAACTCAAATGGTGTTTCAAAGACTCCTTTTTTCAGGGGCTTTTTAATCGGGGGTCAGATAGGTTTAAGGGTCATGCTGCGTTCCAGGACAGGGATAGTCAAAGTCCAGTTCAAGTAAAATGATGGTTCAAATCATACTGCCTTCTGGCATTTTTTAATTTGTGGGTCATGCAGGTTTAAGGGTCAGGCTGTGGTACAAGACAGGGATAGTAAATGGTCTGTGCTTTTTTCTGTGGGTTTTATAACCTAAGTGTTTGCCTAAGATGTAGCAACGTATCCATTTGACTGTTTTGGATGTTAATTCCCGCTTTTTCCATCCCTGTTTGGGTGTAATAATGAAGGTGTTTGTTCCCTCTCCCATAGACTTTAATGGTCATCGGCGATAATCTATTATCGACTATCGGATATCGTCTTGATAATTGCCGATATCGACTATCGACCCGATGACGATAGTCAATGTAATCGCTCATCACTAATCAGCGTGACTCCCAAAACACCCGGCATATTGCAGCACATACTGTACGCGCCACAATTATGCCGTGTGTACATACCCTAATTTATATGTATACTCAAACTATTCTCCCAAAAAATAAAACTTCTCCCGCATAAAACATGTCTTCATACAACTGTGTCACTGAAAAAATAAAAAAATTATGACCGTTGAAACGTTGAAAGCCAAAAACTGAAAAAATTAGCTGGTCACTAAGGCCTTTTCAGAGTGTAGCCGAGAGGCGATGCTCAGCTTTAGATGAAACTTCTATTCATGTCTATGCAGTGATTGATTGATCTAAATGACAAAGACAATTTTTCTTTAAGACAGTTTTTATAAATCCAGCCTAACAAGTTTTCAACTGGAATCATTCAATAAAATGTCCTGTGTCTAGATTTTGCTGTTACATAATTGTTATAGCAGCCCCTGGTGTTCTTTTGATTTCCTCTCAGCACATCCAACTAATATGCATACCTCCCAACTTTTAGAGATTGCAAAGAGGGACACGTTAGGCCACACCTCTAACCACGCCCAAACACGACATCACACCAAGACACGCCTCTAACCACACCCAAACGCGACATCACACCAAGACATGCCTCTAACCACGCCCAAACACACATATGCTACCATTTTAGACACATTTAAAAGGGACACATTTTTAGGATTGTATTGTATCCAATAATGAAATATTAAGTAAATTGTTATGCAATATACAGCGAGCAAGCAATCAGATACTTTTTAAAGCTAGATAGTCAGTTTATTGATGCAAATCTGTTTCCTAAATGAAAAAGAGGGACATTTATAGAGCTAAGAAGGAGAGGGACAAGGGTTAAAAATAGGGACTGTCCCTCCAAAATAGGGACACTTAGGAGGTATGAATATGGTATTACTGGTGGTCACATATACATGGTAGCTCTGACCTACAACCTGGATCATGTTGTACATGGACGTGGCATAATCCACGTTATTGCACAAGCAAGGTAATAGGAACCGGCTATCAGTTTATAACCAACACTTAACAACTTACAACCTTGGGGCAAAAATTATGAAATCAGTTGGAAGATGTTTATCCAGTTTTTTTTCTTCAAACCAAATACACAGTTTTTTGGACAAGGCACAAAATTGTTTAATGCCTCAGTGACCAGCCTATTTTGGGCCTTAATGACCAGCCATTTTTTAATTTCTTATTGTCTCATTAAAAGAGCCATACTTTTTTAATATTTCCACTGACATAGACATTTTAGGATCTTTGTTATTTACGTGTGCTCACTCTAGTCAACCAAAGGTCTGGTTATGTAAAGAGTTAGGAGAAGCTAAAATGTAGCAGAGTGGTTGGCACTTCTGCCTTTCAGCATAAGAATGCTAGGTTTAAATCCCTGCCGGAGCCAAACATGTAGATTTTTTTTTCTCAGTGCACATACCTGATTGAGGCTTAAAATTTCTTTTTATTCCTTTGCACTGTTTGACTAATTACTAAGGAGTACAGAGGACAGGAGTAGAATGATGGCACCTAGGGTTGAACACTCGCTCAGCAGTGAGAATGTGTGATTACTAAGCAGGAAATAGTCTTACAGTAGTTGCCTAAAGCCATGTTCACACGGCTTAAAATGGGTCGTATTTCGGTCCATAATTACGCGCCGGAGTGCGCCAATTACGGGCTGAAAACGGCCCATTCATTACGGTAATTCACAGTTCTCATAGAGAACTATGGATTACGTCTCCTCTCCCTGCCCGGCGAAGCCGCCGGGCGGGGGGATAATTGACATGTATACGCGCCGCTAGCAGTGATTGTCTATGGGCCGACGAAGTGCCGGCCCCCCGCTCACTCCCCCGCTCCCGCCCGGGCACACGGCGTAATTGCGGGGCAAAATTACGCCCCGCAGTTAAGCCGTGTGAACCTAGCCTAAGAGGAGAGGTGATGTCTGAGCATGTCTGGCCAGGACTGACAAGCTCTCATCACTGGTCGTATCCCCTGGAGATGAGCTGTACACTATGGATTACAAAGGAAGCAGCTAAAACAAAAATGGTACAACATTTTTAACAATGATGAATGCTGAAAATATTTATTATTTAATTTGTAAACTGGCCACATCAATTTTGCTTTGTGGTAAAATCCCTTTAAGGGTCGTACAGTTATAATTTGAGCTCTTCTGTTTGACCTTTTTAATAAATGGATACCTGACATCAGCTGGTTTATAGCAGCAAGCTGAATCACTTTATTTTTAGTGTGCCTTATGACAAGCCTGACTGAGTGTTAGTGACCATACCTTTTTCCTTTCCTCTACGCCTGCCACTGGCTGTCTGTAGGAGTATCTCTGTCAATATGTCTAACCATGACTGTGTGATAGAATCCATGCACTCTCAGCTCCTGCCAGGGGCACAGGTTCTCTGCTTCGTTTTCTTAGGAAATATTTTCTAACATAGCTACATGTGTGCATGACTGGCACAACAAGAGGCAGCAGCTGAAATAATATATATAAGCCTTTGTACATAGTGGTGCCTGCTATGCACATATCCTTCACAGGCCAGCAGTTCTACATATAATCTCAATTTTAGAAGTCCCTGCACTATGGTACGCCATTTGTTTGCCATTTTCCTACAGAGCCTTGTGGTGTATCAGTGATAACAAATATTGTGCCCTTAAGCCCGTCGCCACTATAGACTAACAAATGTAGTATTACGTGGAGCAGAGGCTTTCTGCTGGTAACAAGCTTAATAAAACTGCATCAAAATCTTAATTTACTTCAGGTTTTAATTCTCAAAAACGTATTTCACCCTTTGCATTTTAAAAAGCTAAATTGAAGGCCAGATCTGCTGCAAAATTCTGTGACACATGTTAAATACAATACCCTGTGGATTTTTTTTTCTGCATTATGTAAAAAGGTTATGTAAATCCAATTCACTTGTGCAAAACAGTGTTTTTCCCAACAGAAATCTGTAATCTGTAAACATGAGAGATGGCATCAGTTTAATATTGGTATCAAAGAAGTGCTTGTTTTAATTCATGATAAGTACTTCAAATACAAAATAAGGAAAACTGTATTGAACTAAAATAGCAGTGCCCTACAATTCTCGGATAACAGCTGCATACATGTGCAGGGCTTATATAATACAGCCATACAAAGCCAACACTGGCATGCAGGGGCGTAACTAGAATTCATAGGGCCCCATAGCAAATAAGATGTTGCCCTACCACCTAATGGTAATAAACTAAAACAGCAGCATAAGTAGCAATAGTTTAACATATAAATACAACCGCCATATATCAGGGAACTCATGTAGTAGTGCTTTGGAGCAGAAAGCCATCAACTACATGCAGATCAATTTCCGTAGCATGAGGATGAGAGTTTTTCGAATCTCATTCATTTTGCTGCTTTTGGGTTCTATTGTGGATTTTCTATATGCAAATCTTCTGTGGAGAATCAATAGCACATCCATCTGATGTGAATATACTCATAAGGTGGACATTGATTATTAAAGGGGTATTCTCATTAAATCAAGATTATAACTGTAGTTCGGGCTGCGGGTGCACTCGGTCCCCTGGGTCCCCCCTTGCGCCCGTAGCGAGCAGCGCTGCAGTCCGCATGTCAGGCCGTGGCCGCTCTCGCTCATTTTGGCGCAGCCACTTACCCGGCCACGCTCCTGCTTCCCCGCGCCTGTCTGCCGGCCGGTGCGCGTGGCCCCGCACCTTAGGGAGCGCGCGCGCCAGCTGTTCTAGATTCAAAGGGCCAGCGTGACGGTAATTGGCTGATGCCGGCCACTGACCCTTTATAATGCTCCACCTTCCAGAAGCACCTTACCGAATCCATAGTGCCCGTACCCTATGCGAGGAAGCCTTTTCTGTGTTCCGGTTGCCATTTCCGTGTACCAGTCCCTCCGGCTTACGTTCTCCGACCACGAACCTTCGCTGCCTGCCCTGACCTTCTGGCCCGTCCCTGACTATGAGTTTGCCTGTCGATTTTGCTCTACGCTGCACCTCGGCTACCACCGCAAGCAAGTCACATCAGGGATAGCGACCTGGTGGAATCCCGCCGCAGCAAGTCCATCCTGCTTTGCGGCAGGCTCCGGTGAAAACCGGGACCCTCTTAGACTCCGCTCCCTGGTGTGGTCCGTACCACCGCTTGCGATGGCCCAGTGGATCCACTACCTTGGTTCATTACAATAACCAAATACATTGCTTTTCTGATTTTGCATCTCTTTAGTTTTCTCCTACTGTGGCAGACCGGCTTCTTAAGTTACTGGCCACCTCTCTATACTCTTACAGGCAGGAGCAGTTGTCAGGCTGATGACCTGACTCCCTACTCTGTTCCTTACCTTGAAAAATCGGAGCTCATTTACATTACTTACTGAGAAGCTTTAACCCTAAGAGCTCTCTAGCCTTGTGTACTACATTTTACAAACCTTCTGCACTCATGTTACTGTAATTTGATCAGTTAAAAATAGCAGAGCTGATATCCCAATCACCGCTATAGAACCACCCACAGCCTAACCACAAAATGTGAGCCTGGAGCTGGCTGTGACTCTGTGTAAGTAGCATGGTGAGAATACCCCTTCAACTATTTGCATAAAAAATTCCAATAGATACGGTCATGATTGCCATTTTAGATTTTAATTTTCATTTTATAAATAATTTGATTTTACAGAAAGTTTTGCCATTATGAATTTATCCTTTTAAGTTTCATTTTTGAATCTAATCCTAATATTGATGAAGAAAAATCTGCACCAAAATTGTGCTGTGTCAGCAAGACCTAAAACTTTCGTGTGTACCAAAGCTTTATATACATAAAAACAGGACATGTTACATACTGGACACAAATAATGCCTTATAACTGTCAATTAGCTTCAATGCGCTCAGTGACTTTATGCATAGCAATATAAAGTAGCTTTTTCTATGAATTCTTCAGAATGTGATACAATCTTTGACTAGATATTTTCTATGGGAATGTATGCTAGTCCTTTGTGAGTTAGTAACCTTCAATTTACCAAATGCAATTGCTGCATGTACTGGGTACTTCACTACTGTTTTATTTTGTTTTGTTGTTCTGTTTTTCAGAAATTGCTTCTGCCTTAAATACCTCTCTTCTAAGGCAGGGGTAAACCTTTCTTTGGTCCAGTGGCCACAGTGTCTGAATGAATCACTCACAAGTGCCCCAATAAAATAAAAAGAGCTGTTCCTGCTATAGATTTTGATGGTATATCACTAGGATATGGCACCAAAGTCTGAATAGGTGCAGGTCCCACCTCTAGGATCTGCTGATCATTTCAGGAATGGCCCCAGAACGTTCCGGAGGAGAATGGTCATACTTGTGCACAGCCCTGCATTTCTGTTCTATGAGAATGCCGCGTACAAGTGAACATGGTGCTCAACTGTTCTCAGAACTCCAATGGAACAGAATAGAGAGTCGTGCACAGTTCTGCTCCTTACACATTGACATCATCCTTCTCTCCAATTAAATGCATTACCCCTTCTGTTCTGCTCCGAAACTTTTAGAGACCTGTTCCCGATATAGTTGTGGGTTCCAGATGGTGGGTCCCTTTAAAGAACTGTTATTTGAGATTTTGGTGGCGTATCAAAAGTAGGGATCTTATGTATGAAAACTGTCCAGCAGTAAAACTGTCTTGGTTGCCCATAGAAACCACTGAGAGCTTGGCTTTCATTTCATACAGTGCTCCATAATAATAAAAGCTAAGTTCTGATTGGTTGCCATGGGCAACAATGACTGTCTTACTGCTAGTTTTCATACATAGGTTCCTATATGCCTAATATATGCCGGTTCTTTTGACTTCTAACTATTGAGAAAATTGAGGTACACTTCTCCCTCTTTTTTGCACTCCTAGTGAGGAAGAGACAATGCATACATGAGGCCTTCTCCAATACAGAATATTGGAATTGCAGATACAACTGAGCATTTCACACCTCTCATAAATTGCTGGGGAGAGAGCCACGTTCTTAGACAGCCAAGTTACATCTACTCCTTTCGAGGGATTTAGGGACCCCATTCTTTTGATATGGCAAAAAAACTGGACCCCTCTAACATGAAAACTACTTATGAGCAACCACCCAACAAGGAGATTCCACAGTGGGCAAAAACACCAGTCAGTTCCACACTTTGGCCTCTGTGCTTGCCTGGAATAATTAGGCCCTGGTGGCAGCCTTATGGGAGGGTCTCGCCGGGCGAATCAAAGACGAGCTGGCTGGTCGTGACCTTCCATCTACCCTAGACGACCTCATCGTTCTAGATACAAGGACATAGTCAGGACACAATCTGAGGATTTAGGCAGACAGAAGGTTAGGAAAGACAGTAGACAAATGGAATGGTCAGAAACTGGAGAATAGAATGTGTAACAACAATCTAAATGATGTGAAGCACACCAATAATCTGATAGTTGAAGGGGAGGTGCCCTTTCAATAAATGTAGGCAGCAGGGGTTTAGAAGAGTGCAAGAGGTAGACTGGCAACAGAGGAAGAAAAGAGGAACTGCTGGACTGAAGGAAGGAGATGCCACATGATGCAACACTCAGGCACACGAGCGCACCTGCAGCTCAGCGTATGAGTGGCTGCCTTCTTAGTGGTTGTGCACTCCAACCATCCACATAAACTGTTTTTAATCAGTAGTTGAGTGTAGCTGGGATCTTCATACCCTGAAAGGTGGAGGCCTGAGAAATCACCAAAGCAAGGTGACAATGATAGTCTAGTGTAGGTCCCCATCTAAACTGACGTCACCTAACCACTGGTGGAATGGCCCTCACAGTTTTGATCAAAAGAACCTCAAATTTTTATTCATCTACAACTGTTGTGCAGAGTCAGAGAGCAATCGCCAGGCAGGCGAGGTGGACGGCTGTGGCGCTCCCCCTGGTGAGCAGCACCCTTGGTGATCGCCTGCATGTAGGAACAGCCCTACATATGAGATTCATCCATGATTGCACTAGAATAACATTTTTTGAACAGCTGACTTTGTTTTAGATACCCAATTAATAAGTGAGGCAATAGGTACCCCCTGGCTGTGCACAGTGCACAACTCTAACCATTGCTGCATGTAGAAATCAATCTATTATAGGTACCGTAGGAAAATTATTTAGATATAAAGGAAATAAAAAAAACTGCTCCATCATACTTTTCTGTGATAACTTATAGTTTATAGATATTTTTACATTTACCAAAACATTTTAGTAACATATATATACAAAACTTTATCTATATACAAATCAACTAGGTTACATATATGAACTGACAGGCCAGTTCTAAATCCCGTTCAGGTAGTGTAGAATGCATCAGAATGTATGAACCTGTTCTTCTGCAGTTCATACATACAGGCGCATTGTACTGCCAATACGACAAGTCTGGCTCAGGCATCACCTTTAACTTAGTCTGGTTGTTCTAACTGTTCCGTGCCTAGGTTTGGTGTCAAAGAATCATCAATTTGTCTACTTCTATGAATATGGTGTGACGTCCCCAGAACCCCCCAAATCTTTGGCACATTAAAAAGTGTCCTTGGTGCATTACAAAGGGACTTATTGCGCCAAATTTTGGAGTGCGTCTATTCATACATTGTTTTTGGCTCAAAGTACACCAGAAAACTGGCGCAGCCCTGTTCATACATATTGCCCTTAGTACATATTAGTAGAGAACACAGTTAATTGTCTTTTTCCCAACGGCTTATTCCCTCCCTAATGAATGTGTCAGGAAAAGCAGATGTTCTTCCTTTCTTGCTTGTATGCTGCAGGTGTTTCCCATACAAAACGCCAATATGTTTCATTACGTCTCCTATGATGTTGCATCCACAGGGCAGTAGCATTGGAATGGGACCAAGCACAAATTCTTGCAGTATGTAACCAAAGTAATGTTGAGTAAAGCAATTCACATGTTATATTTTCCACAAGGTCAATGGAATTAGCTTCTCCAGGTGGGAAGCTGGGGGTGAGATTATCGTATAACATTATTACATTATTTAGAGAATAACATCTTAGCATTGGCAACAAGGCATGTATGTCAGAATACATTCATTACATCCACAACAGTAATGCTAATGTGAAGGCAATGGCATGGGAAACAAAAGGATCATAATCAAGCTAAATAATGTGAATCTGAAAAACAATGAAAGCAGCCCCCTAGGACAAATCATTGACAGTACTGGTGTCCTCTTGTGAAACAGAGGGGTAATTAGCACCCCTTAAGCATGAGAGCATAGATACACATTCAAACTTTAGCTACAAAGTGACAATTCAGGCTCAGGTAAACCACTTTTAAATTGGTCTACCTCTTTCCAGCAGTAATGCGCCTGGATTTGCCGTACTAAAGTCATAAGTGTGTAGATTCATACAGTTGAAGTGCGACACACCTCCAGAACACCCCCGTGTCTTAGGTGTATTACAGAGTGCCGTGGGTGCCTTATAATGCGCCTAATTTTGGAGTGTGCCAGTATTTGGGCTGAAAGAATGCCAGATTACTGGCGGAGCCCCATACATACATGTCACCGTTAGTGTTTAGTGAAATTTACAAAAAATGTGGCCTTTCATCACCTCACATGAACCACTGTAGTCTTCTCTTAAATTGAAATCTAAATAGTATCTTTAAATATAGAATGTACCTTCCTATGACATAACCTTTTTGGAAAATGTTTAGAGGTTACTGTTCAAAAAAAAGAAGAAATAATGAGGCCTCCATGGTTTGTGAATTGATAGGGTTATATTTAAGTGGGGCAGTGATGCAAATCAGGAAAGAGATTCAAAGGTTGGAGGTACCACTGCTGAATCTGCAAGAACTCTATGTTCTGTTCGTAAATGACAGATAAATTGCCTTGTCATATGTTGTATGAATTAGCATTTATCATGTCTCTCTAGCTAATTGGTGGCACATATTTTAGTAGTAAATTTGAAAGCTACCCTTCTTTTTAGTCTTAATCTAGAACTCTTGTCATAGAGTTCAAGCACTGGCAAACATCTTATGAAGTTGATAAAATGGTTATTCAGCCTTTAAAAATATATAGAAATTAGAGATGAATTTCCCCAAAAATTAGTTTTGACCCAAATTTATTCGCTGCGAATCGCATTAAAAAACAGCTATTTCCTGGCTGTGGAGAGCCTGTATGGTGTTGTAGAACATTGTGCCATGCTCAAATATGCCTCGAGAGCGTGGTTTAGTTTTGAAACAATGCTTTGATTTAGTATAACACGCACATGACAGCCGCCGCTATTAGAATCGCTTCACACTACCCTTATCTGGGCAGTTATGGGGGGAAAACTGACCAAATAACTGAAGTGGGAACGAAGCTTGACAAGGTCATGTCAGTGCCAGCTAGAAAGAAACGAGCTGAGGGCTAAGATCCTACCATAGCGTCAAAGAACGCACTCCTTTTATACCATCATCAGATGATTCCACAGATTATGACAGAACCTATTCTGTTAAACGTAGATAGATGTAGAGCCTACAAGTAATTTTACGTTGACGTTACTGATCATTTTGCCCTTCCTTTGATCCGTCAGTGTCCACTTTCAATCGGTCAATAATCCATCAGCATTGCTAAAGCCAAAAACAAACAAGAGTTGATCCAAAACAGAGATGACCAGTAAACGGGATATTTGCATGTCTTCTGTGTTCTGTATCCACTCCTGCTTTTGGCTACCTAATCATCAGACAATCCTGATGCAAACAAAGGTCCATGACATACTGGTCTTACGGCTACAATCAGTTGTTTTTCCTTTTCATTCCTTCTGACAGATTAAAAGAAGGGGAAAACCAAACATAGTGGCAACGTCATAGAGTAGTGGATGGTGGAAAAAGCATTAGGAAACCTCAGGGTGTTCGAGTGAGACAGTGGTCAGTTGGCAGCAGCATGAGTAGACCACAGAGGGGCACAATCAGAGTGTGGAGGTGGCAACAACAGCAGTAGGCCACAGAGTGGCAAATGACAGATTGAGGAGGTGGAGGCAACATCAGTAGGCCACAGAGTGGCACAATGACATAGTGTGGAGGTGGCGACAGCATCAGAAGTCTACATAATGGCCTAGCGAAGAGTGGGGAGGTGGGTGGCAATGTAAAGATGATGGGTGGTAGATGGAGCAGCTGACAGCAGATGTGTGGCATCAGGTGGGTGGCAGCATCAGAATAGTAGCTGAGGCAGGTAGCCAGAAGAATCCAGACTCAATTCTCAAAGTTTTGGTGAGGTATCATGGCTGATCTAATCTGATACATAAGACATTGGTGTGTGGAAATCCTGGCCGATCCACGCCTGATGCATCTTGAGAAAGGTGAGCCTAGTCAACCAATCAAGAACCGTTTGCTTGGTGATCAACACACGGCCGCCAGATGACACCGGTAGCTCTGGCCTCACCGAGTCACACCTGCCGCGATGTCCCCTTACTGTGCTGCGACCTGTTTCTGCTCCATGAACATTTGTGCCACTGCTACTCGCAAGTGAAGGGCCTGACACCTCTCTGTCTGACAGACTGATCAAAAATTTACAATACAACAGACTCTGTTTAATGAAGATGTCTGTATATGATAAATACACACCCTGTATTTGACTTAAATTCCCCCACAAACAAGAGGAGAAATTGACGCTTGGTATAAAATACCCTACAGAATGAACCAGATGGAGTTCAGGTGTGTATGGGGCATAAAAACACACCCTGTATTTGACTCAAATTACCCCACAAACAAGAGGAGAAATTGACCCTTGGTATAAGGCTTGAAAGTGGGTGCCTGACCCAGTGCCGACCAGAACGGGTATGGTCAAACGAGGAGAGGCCTTGCTCTCACCTAGGGACGCCTCTCCCACGTACCCTAGGTGCGCGCATTTCCCAGACGTTGAGGACGCAGTGGGAAGGAGCAGAGGAAATGTTCTGGGCTGGCACAATATAGACAAAGGTTCTCCTCACGTCTCCGGGTTAGCTCCTGAGAGGACAGGTGGGCTCTATCCACTTGCATAGCTTCCTCGGCCGCGGGCGGGGAAGGCGACTGTGGAGGCCTTTGAAATACCGGAGCAAGACGAGGGAGCCGACGAGGTCTAGTCGGTCCTTGTTCCTGGCGGAGCTCCTCCTGACGTTCTGAGAAACGGATGTCAATCCGAGTAGCCAGGGAGATGAGGTCGCTCAAGGAAGACGGAAGATCACGGGCAGCCAGGGCATCCTTAACCCGGCTGGAGAGGCCCTTCTTGAAGGTGGCGGCTAAAGCCACATCGTTCCATGACAGTTCCGAAGCCAGGGTGCGGAACTGTACCGCGAAGTCGCCCACCGAGGAGTCACCTTGACGCAGATTAAGTAAGGAGGTCTCCGCAGAAGAGGCTCGAGCAGGTTCCCCAAAAACGCTGCGGAACTCGGCATGGAAGGCGGCGAGAGAAGCTGTGACCGGATCGTCTCTGTCCCACAGAGGGGTAGCCCAGGCCAGAGCTTTCCCGGAAAGAAGGCTGACCACAAATGCGACCTTCGACCTTTCCGTAGGGAATTGGTTCCCCATTAACTCGATGTGCAGGGAACATTGGGTGATGAAGCCCCTGCAAGCCTTGGAGTCCCCATCAAACTAAGACGGCATAGACAAATGGAGCCTTGGACCATCAGCTGGTACGGAAGCCGAAGGAACAGCGGAAGCCACAGGAGCGGGTCGTTGCCGCTGGGTGGCCAGGCACTGCTGCATCATGGCGGAGAGGGGGCTGAGTTGCTGGGCCTGTTGTGCGATCTGCTGAGATTGCTGCGCCACGATGGTGGTTAGGTCGGTGACGCTAGGCAGAGGCACCTTGGCGGGATCCATGGCTGGATCTTACGGTCACGGGCAACGGTAGTAGATCCTCTGGACCACCGCAAGCGATGGCGTAAGCCACGCCAGGGAGCGGAATCTAAGTAGGTCCCGATTTTTCGGGAGTCTACCAGGTCGCTACCCCTGACGTGACTTGCTTGCAGAGGCAGCCGAGGTGTGGTACAAAATCGTAAGGCAGGCTCATAGTCGGGGACAGGGAGGAAAGTCAGGACAGGCGGCAAGGTTCGTGGTCGAGGACAGGCAGGAAGGTCAGGGCAAGCGGCTAGGTTCGTGGTCGAGAGACGGAGGCAAACGGTACGGTACACGGTAATCAGACAAGACTTCAGGAACGCTTTCTCAGTAGGCTAATGGCACTAAAGATCCGGCAGGGTGACCAGGAAGAGGCAGGCTTAAATAGGGGCAGCGACCGGCAATAGCCAATTACCCGTGCACTGGCCCTTACATCTAACACTGCCAGCACACGCGCTCCCTAGGGAGCGGGGTCGCGCGCGCCGCGGGACAGAGGCTGCAGCAGGAGCGTGGCCGGATAAGTACACAGGGGGACAGGCAGAGGAATGAGCGAAAATGCGGGTCGTGGCGCCGCTCAGCAGCGGGGCATGGATGCGCCTGCGACCTAGGATGAGGGTCGCAGGAGCATCCGTGACAGAGGTTAAGTAAAAGGTATAAGGTTTGCACAATAGTCATCCAGCCGGTATATTTGGATATGAAGATAAAAAGTGCAGGAGTGATGATTTAACTTTAAATATTTCATTAGCGGTTTGCTGTTGTGTATATAGAACAAGAAAAGAGATTTGTTACTTACATGCAGTTATATGCTTTAGCTTTTGGCATAAGTGTATATTATGTTTTCTTCTTATTATTATTATTATTATTATTATTATTATTGGATATTTTTCAATAAAGCTTGATGAAAAAGAAAAAAGTGTAGGAGTGCAGGGATTTCAGTGACAATGTTGAATGAAGAAGTGGAAATAGAAAGGGAGACTAATTAGAGTGTAGTAGGCCTTCCTAAAAAGATAAGTTTTCAGAGCAACATTAAAACTATGGATGTTGGATATTATTCTTATTGACTGGGGTATTGCATTCCAGAGAACTGGTGCAGTGCAAGAAAAGTCTTGGAGATGAGAGTGGGAGGTACTGATTATGGAGGAAGTTAATATTACAACATTAGCAGAACATAGAGCCCAAGTAGATTGGTAGACAGCTATAGGAAGATGTAGATGTATTGAGGTGCAACACTATGGAGAGCTTTTGTGGGTGATAGTGCTAATTTTATATTTATTCTTTAGTTAATGGGCAACCAATGCAGTGACCGAATCCCAGTAGAGGCATCCGTGTAAAGGCTGGATACAAAGATGAGCCTGGTTGCTTAACTCCTTAACGACCGCCCACCGTCTTTTGTTGGCGGGCATTTCAGGTCGTTCATCTGCAGCGACGTCTTTTGGCGTCGCTGCAGACATCAGAGTTTGCGGCGCCCGGGCGCCGCAGCTGCGCTCGAATCGGGGCTGTAGTTCACAGCCCTGATCCCAGAGAATCCCCTGTGAGCACCGGGTTGCAGGGGAAACCTCCGCATCCCGGTGTTTTAACCCTTTGATCGTCACCGCAGCGCAATCAAAGGGTTTCCCTGCTGTGAGGAAGAATTCCCTTTACTTCACCCCCAATCCCGTATCTAGTCAGAACACAGATGGCTCCAGCCCAAGACAAGCACAATTTACACAGAATCAAGCCCATTGTAAAAAGCCTCTGAGGAAACTGCCACAGCATGGGGTCAACCCATGAAAGGATCCTCATGTAACCTAATTAGTTCAACTCCCAAGCTCAAAGACTTCAATTAATCCACCCGTCGGGTCGTCTCCGATATTTCATATAGATTTATAGGCGACCAGTTCATAACTGGTGCATGGCGAGTTCATATCTCAAAAATATGGAAACTCCCCGACACACAGCCCCCACTCTCCGGTTTCTGGGGTTGCTGGGGACTGAGTATCCAGAACCGGACCCAGGAGTCCGTAAAGATAGGGATGTCTAGTACCCGTGCGTCGTGTACGCCCTGCTGGTTCTGATGGTGCTACCGGCTCGGAATATGTGAAGAAAACAGCCTAGTCCGCCGGCCCAGTGGAGGGAAGACGGCCCACTGGAGGGTGCACAAGGTCAGCCAGATACCGTTCCACTGTTAACCCCTGTCCACACCGGCACAGAAGACAAACAATGCTGCCACCAGTTCTCTCGTTTGGTTATAAGACCGGTCCGTTACCGACTTATAACAGGGTCAGGAACCAACCCTGGAGTAGCTATATACTATAGACCGAGTACTATGGGTGTGTGAGGCCGATGATCAAGACAGACTAACTCAGATTAAAGTTTATAGATTTAATTAGCCTTGGAGGCACATAGGGCAGGTAATATGTACAGAATGGTAATATATACAGGTGAAAATAAAGAGTGCACATTTCAATTATGGGTTACAGACAAAAGGCAGTTAAAATGGGTCAAGTTACCTTCAGGCCTACACAGGGGGGGTATGGGCTGGGCTGCTTTTTTTC
>JAODAL010031260.1:0-48693 GCA_025379985.1 Phyllomedusa bahiana
CAATCTGGTAGCATGTGTGCACTGTGCTAAGAATGACACAGATACAAAGTTCCGTTTCAAACCCAGCTCATGCTCTCACCCTGGGGTTTATTCAGTGCACAAGTATATATACACAGGAAAGGAAGGGGCATGGTTAAGGCGTGGTTATCATTGCAACAAATCAGACATCTTCTGCTGTCCACTTCTGATTGGTTTAGGTTTGCCACTGTACAGACGTCATCTTGGGTAGTTTCCTGTAAGTCCTCTTATTTCTGGTAAAACATCTGATTTCCAGTAAATATTAGACGTCATCTGGGTGTGGTACACAGGATGTCGGCGCCATATTATATTGCATAGTTTCTTATAGCTGAGCAGTTTCGTAGCAGGGAAAAAATAGGATTTGAAGCATATAAAATTATAAAAGTATACGAAACTCATATATATGTATATCAGACTTGACACTCTCACCTGCCCCTCACTAGCGCCTGAGCGAACCCTCTTCTTTTCTGGGTCTAGCGGCTCACATTTTCCATTCCTATAGTCACTGCAGTCTTTGGGACCACTGCAGTAAAAGCTACTGGAAATATAGCCATCATTGGAGCCAGTGAACTCAGCTGCACTACAGGTCCCAGCATGCCTGTTCTCTTCATTCCCTGCAGGGTCACAATTTGGATTTCCATCACAAAGCTCCACCTCTGGGATACCCTGCTCAGGGCTGCACCCAAAATCTGCCTTGGCACACGTTTTCTTTGCACAAGGGTTTCCATCATTCCCATCTGCATAATCAGCATCATCCTTACACTGAAGCACTGATACATTACCGGGTCCATTCCCACACTGAAATAGAGACTGTTCACAGATTGTGTGTTTCTCATGGTCAATAACCAGCACATTCACACACCTAGTCTCTTCATATCCAGAGTTTGCCTTCTCCTTTCCAGGCAACACACTGGCCGTGTTCACACCAGGCAACTCAATCACCTTTTCCCCACCAGCAGAGCGCACCTCATTGCTACTGGCGACCACATCAGTTCTGCAGGGAACTGTTTTGACAGCCCCAGTCTCAGGATTGCTATCAATCCCCAGACATATCGTACCTGCACACATAGTGCTATTACCAGCCATAACCACTAGGGACAGACCTGCAACTTGCACGTTACCATCCCATACACACAGTGCGCTGGGGTCACGGGTACACACATTTACTGACTGGACTCCAGACCCTTCACACACAGCTGCCTGGCACTTATACTCACAATTTTTTCCAGCAGGAGATGCAGAGGGAAGCAGGTTGCTACCGGCAACCACAGTAGATCTACCTGAAACTGTAGTGGTAACACATTTCTCCAGATGGTCATCCCCCACAAAACACTCATCCTCTGTAATACTCCCAGCACTGTTAGCCACACTCTCTAGGGGCACATTTGAGCTAATCTGCTCTATAGCTGTGACAGGTATTTCTGCAGAAGCTAATTCACACTCTGCAGTCACTCCACACATAGCCCTGACCGCCATGACTTTCAGGGGCAGACCTGAGCTGCTCTCTGCTACAGCACCTCTAGCGGCTTGTTCACACATTGACGCAGTAACTGGAGCTAACACCCAGCTAACCTCCCCCTGCTCAGGCTGTGTGACATAGCTATGGATTCCACTTATATTTAACCCATTATTAGCCTTTGCCATAGGCACAGCATTTATAACCCTGGACGTAGCAGAGGTGTTACCATCTCCCACAGGCAACACAGCAGGTAATGTTAGGCATATGTCCTGAACACAGAGTTCATTAGACTTTTCCAGTCCACTGCTCTCAGGACTCTTCTGGCTTGTCAGCACATCCACGCCTCCGTCCAGCCAAGCCAAGTCCTCACATATATCATGCATATGACCTACAGTCCCATAGCACATAACCAACCCCACTGGAGCAGTCTTACCAGGTAGGATGGCTGAGTTCAGTCTGGATCGTTCCTGCTGACTGTCCATGTCAGTCTGGGGTGGGGCTCCATTCACCTGAAGCTTCAGGGCTTGCAGCTGGGACCTCTCTGGCCTCCTCCTGAGAGGGCAGAGCACATCTCTCCGCTCTGTGGCATCTCCAGCATGGCTCCCTCTGCTGGTTGGTGGTAACAGGCTCCTGCTGAGGAAGAAGGTTGCCCATGGCAACGGCAGGCCACAGGTCCCGTGGCAACTTAATCTCTCCAAAAGTGGACCCCTTCTTCGATGGGTGATACGGCCTCCTGGCCACAGGACATCTGCTCCGGCAACAGATTTTCCCACTTCTGGCTTTGTATCCTCCTGGACATCAACAGTCCTTGTTAACTCCAGAAACTCCACAATCTCCAGTAATGAAAATTGAAGGTTCTGCACACCATAAGATTAATCTAGGGAGTGGGTGCTATACGTGGAAATATACGTATATAGTCAATTATAAACCACGGCACACCAATTGATGCAAATTAAATAGGAAATTTTTATTCACATGAGCAGAAAAACGTATTAAAAAATCATCCAGAAAATGTTGTAAACATACTCAACAAGTGCTCATATATACAAATGGCGGTAATAAGCCCAAGAGATCGTGGATGTTAATATGGACGACGTTTCGGCGAATGCCTTTATCAAGCAACATCCAATATAGGAGATAAAATCTTATGTTGTATAAAGAGAATGGATGAAATCCAGTGTAAACCAGGTATAGGAGAGTGCCTCCACAGAGAATGATAGATCCACAGTGGTGGAATTCTGGCTGAGGCAATCCCGGCAATCCCTCTTGCACCACGGACGTCTCGTCCATATGCTCCCGTTGCCTCAGCCAGCATTCCACCACTGTGGATCTATCATTCTCTGTGGAGGCACACTCCTATACCTGGTTTACACCCTACTGGTGTTTTATTCAGTGGCAATCCCTGCAGGCGCATGTCTTACATTCATGTGTGATGCGCTCAAAAAGTCCATATGTGCCATTTTGGTTCTGGGTGTCTTTAAGTTAAAAAGTTTTTATGGCTTATAAATCCCTTTTATATACTGTTTTTTTTGCCTCTCTTAGTACTCTGCTCACCCCGGTTTTGATTGCTGTAATTTTTTTTTCTTGGGTGCTTGCTACCTCCCTGTAGAAAGCGTTGCCCTCTCTAGCTATTTAAGTTACAATAAACTCAATAAAGGGTGATTTTCATCTGGATAAGTTGACTGTATTATGTCTACTGTTTCAACTTGTGCTATTAGTATTGTAAGTTCTCTATTGAGTTCTCTTACTTTTGTCTATGAAATCTCTCAGCCTCTATTTCACCAGGCTTTTTGTTGTCTGGGTTAAGGATATCAACGCCTTTGCTGTGGCTCAGCGATCCAAGCTGTGGTGAAGAAATATTCATCACCCAATCTGCAGATAGATCCAGTTACCTGTCTCACCTGTGCCTCATTCCCAACCTGCTGCTCCTTCCCGGCATGCTGTGTCTCTCCTGTTCTCTTCATCATAGGAGACGAGCTCATGCACGCTCAGCCATTTAAAGGGCCGGTGCACTATTTCATTCCTCCTGTCCAATCACTGGCAGGCTTAGGGTATTTCTGCTGACACCTCCCCATAGCCTTTGCCAATTTGTTGCATTAGTCAGTTCCACACTCATTTTTGCTATACCTCTTTCTTGTTGAACATTTGGATTTTCTACGATTTATGCTTGTACTTTGTCTGCCCTGACCACCTTCCTACCTTTGACTACACTAGTAGGCTGCCTGCTCTAACCTGCTGCTCATGACCTGACTTAGCCTATTCAGTAGGTACCTTGTTTGCATGCCAGCTGCCACCTGGAGTGACCTAGTTGGGTTACGCCAAACTCGTAGTTGGCATAGAGGGTCCACTCCCATCCAAAACAAAGGACTTAGTACAGACATCAAGGCTCAAGGAAGAATTGTGCTACTCCCTGAAGCTTCATTGAAATCCGAGATTTACTAGGTCATTGAGCCAGTCTTATATCTCCGACCCTAGCGTAACACGAAGCTTAGTCCTACTCAGACAAAGATGAGAGAGGCAAAGCTAGTCTCTTTAATCTTGAGAACATGCCAAAGCTCATTAAAACATTCCAATCAGAAGACTTGGAGATCATCTGTGGGGTTAGTTCAGGCTCTGCCTTTAGTGGACCCCTAGCTTTCAAAGCAGATGTCTCCCTCAATGCTCTGATTCTTTTTAAGTTTAAGGTACCTGATAGTGCTTCCATCATTTCAAAATGATATTTCCCCTGGATCAGGAGGAAAATATACCCTGGATGATGCCCCCAAGGTGCATGTGTTTTTAGCCAAACTCTCCCAAAAGTCCATAGTACTCTGCTGAGCAGAGATTAACAGGCTGCTGCTGCACAGGCAAGAATTGGGATCACTCAACAGAATATCCTACGAATTTTGTTTATACCGAGAATTTTGTTTTAATAGGATGCAAGAAGATATTATCTCAATCAAGTCAAGAGATGACACCTATCTCCTTTCCATAATGTCAATGTGGCTGTGGACTATCTCCTTGATAGAATGAGAACATCCACCAGGTTTTTAGCTAAGGTATGTCCCTTTCTACTGTCAAAGGAGTGGTATGGATTGAACCCTGGCAAGCTGATATAACGTTCAACGTGCCAAATTCAGCCTGTGAAACCTCAAATTCAAACCTGGAAGGTTATTTGGCTTAGAATTAGATAAGCTCATTGAAGCTTTGTCTGGCAAGGTGGGCAATTCCCTCCCTCTGGCTGAGAGAGACAGGGGCCAGAGGTCCTTTTGTAGGAAATGTCCACCATCAAAATCTGCACACTAGCCTGGAAGTTTATACTGAAAAGTGCTTCAGAATGGAGACTATAAAGTCTGATCTTTTCCTAATACAACCTGGGAATGTAGGAATGACTTTCCTAGACCTGAAGGATCCCTATTTCTATAACCCATTTGCTCTCTGCCACAAAAAATAACTAAAAGTAGCAGTGTTCCTTCAAGAAAGCCTAATGCACCTATAGTTTGTAGTGCTGAGTTCTGCATTTCTTCTACATCCTCTGTGTTTTTACAAAGATGGTTTCTGTGGTTTCCATGCACTTAGGACTACAAGGTATTGTACCATACTGGATGACTGGATTACTTTAGCCAGGCCAAAAGACCTTCTCCTAAGAGAACTCCAACTCACCCCAGTATTTAGTGGATCTAGACCAGTTCATAAACTGACAGAAAAATTCAATTTCTGGGGTTTCTGGTGAACTCTACAGTGCTCTCAATAGTGCTTACCTCCTTCAGAGTTCTGAATATCCTTTAGGGGATATGAACTCACCAATCAAAGCAGTTTCATATGTACCTGTTCCAGTCTTAAGTCATAAGGCAATATGTCAAGAAGTCTGGACAGTCCATGTATTCTTTCCTAGCAGATCCTGAGAAGTCTAAACTGGTGGAAACAACTGAAAAACAGGAGATCCTTTTCCCCAAAGCAGTGCACTTAACTCACAACATATATCTCAGAGTGGCTGGGAAGCCCACTTGAAGGAATTTACAGTTCAAGGTTCTTAGTGCCCCTTTCACACCTTTTTATCTTAAAATATGAAAGAATTCAGGATGGTCAAGTTGGGTCTTTTTAACTTCCTTCCTCAGCTAGAAGGAAGATCAGTAAAAGTTCGGATAGACAACACAACTACCACCACCTATAAAAACAAGCAAAGAGGTCCTTCTCTATAATAGAAACAGTTCTGCTAATTCTTCAGATAGAAAAAGAACACTAAGCCAACCTCTCTGTGGTCTACATACCAGGAAGCCTAAAAAATCAGAGATTAAGCAGAGGCTTACTGAAATCAGGAGAATGGTGGGGAGTTCCAGAGTTAAACCTCATGGCCAAACAGTACAATCCCAAGGTCCTGAAGTACTGCTCTCTTTACAAAGAGGATGAATATTAGGCTGTAGATGAAATAACAATCCTGTGAAAATTCTTGCTGGAATGCATATTTCCTCCCTTGCCTATGATCAAGAGTGTATTGTCCAAATCCTTGGAGGATCAGGCTTCTCTAATAGTCATAATTCCATTTTGGCCTCTGGGATCATGGTTCTTTCAGCTGATGAGATTGAGTCAAAGGTGCTTTTGGATACTCCTCCTCAAGAGCTTGGAGGTTGATGGAACCCTATTAAAACTACAGGGTTCTCACGTTCTGAGACCTCTTCAAGTACAAACTGGTGTCACGGCTCAGCCAGACATACTCTTCAATCAGAGGTCTTTTAGAATGACTTGTTGAGCCCTTTAGCCAGTCTGGGGTTCCTCCACAAACAGAATCAATTCCAGAGTGGGAATTCAGAGCTTCATTAAAGGCCTCAGCCCTGCAACCGCTAGGTTCCAGAATGCAACCCCATCAACCACCCTCAGTGTTTGCTATGGCACTTACCATTTAATTAATAAATAATAGTCCAGGAATGTTCGATCCCATTTTAGCCTGGGACCTCAATCTGGTGCTGAGGAAGTTATATGAACTTCCATTTGAACCTCTGGAGAATTCCAGTTTACAGTTCCTCTCCTAGAAGACATCCTTTCCCTAGCAATAACTTCTGCGTCAGTAAGCTACTGGGTGACCCATATCTGGCCTATTAACTGGATAAGAATGTCCTAAAATTCTTGTAATACTTTACACCAAAGGTTCCATCTGAAAGTAACATGAATCAATTGATTACTTTATGTGTCTGAACAGTGAAACCATCACGCATTAAGACCTATCTTGGATTTTACTTGACGTGTGTAAATGCCGCAGAATCTATATGGTTAAAATAGCTCCTTTTATAAGAGTTGAGAATCTTGAGAATCAGCTAGTCTGGATCCAAGGGGGGTTTGAAGGCCTCCACAGACTTAATTTCCTTTTGAATCAGATAGTTCCGTCCTTATGGCTACTTGTCAAAAGGATTAGAGGATTCTTTCCTTAAGCCTTATAGCACTAAAATCCAATCCACTATTGAGGCAGAAAGGGCTTTGGTGTCCATCGACCAAATCTGCAGTGCAGCCTCCTGGTTATCTCCCAACACATTTGTCCAGCACTGCAAGAGGTCATCCCTCCCTATGGGATATTTTTGCTACATCATTATTGTGCTTTTTTAAAGTGTTTTTTATTGCACTAAATTAGTAACACATAAATAAAAACGATGGCTAAATTACTGTATTTTTTCCATATTCACCAAAAAGAACAAAAAGTATTAGGCACCCCAAAATGGTGCCAGTAAAAATACAACTAATCCGCGAAGAGAAAACTACCCCTCATGCAGCTACATTCATGGAAAAATTAAAAAGTTTTGGAAAGTGGCAATGGTAAAAAATGCTTAGTCCTTAAAGAGAACCTGTCATATAGATTATGCCACCCTTGCTGAGGACAGCACAAGCTGGTGACAGACATGCTGTTTCCAGCGCTGTGTCCCTTATTCTGTAAGATGCTGTAGTTTTTGAGTATTTAATGCTCAAATCTGCAGTTTTCAGCCAGAAAATAGTCATTCAGAGTCAGTTTTTTTCAAACCCCGCCCATCTGAGGCTAGCCCCATCCACCTCAACTGATAAACTTAGTACTTTGAATATGTAGAAATACGTGAATAACTGTCAGTGGGTGGGGCTAGCCTTTAGTGGGCGGGGCTAACACCTGCTCATGAAGAAGATTTGAGAGGTAAATGCTCTAAAATTACAGCTTAAGGGACACAGCACTGGGAACAGCAGGTCTGACACTGGCTTGTGCTGTCCTCAGCAAGGGGGGCATAACTTATGTGACAGGTTCCCTTTAAGGCCAAAATAGGCTTCATCCTTAAATAGCTTAATGTGCTAATTTTTTGGGTTCATATAGATCAGTCCATCACTTGCCATATTGAACACTAATGACCTATTCTACTGTTATTCTTCCAGAGATACCTTTAAGCTGTACCTCAATTAATAATACAAGGTGATACCAACAGAAATATAATTACTTATACACCAGGTGTATAAGCAGATCTATGTAAGATTATTGCTATAATTAATTCCCTTGTTACCATCATTCCCTTCTGAATCCTAAATAAAGTTCTACACCTATTTAAAGTGTGCTTCCGTTCAGCAGTACAGTATAATCAGATATTGATATATGATAACCAATAAGACTGTAGAATGTACATGTAATAATAAATTGCAATATGGGGACAAGGTAATTAAGTTTTTTGCTTCTGTTATATAACTTGTATCTTTCTATGTATTCATGCCATGTATTATTGTACAGGGTATAGAAAATGGGAATTGCTATATCTAAAAATGTTCCTTTCTTTCTATTCTTTTTTTTTTTCTTTCTATTTTCTACTAATTTTAGCCTAAAGACCTTGTCAGACAAAAATATGACTCATCTAGAAGTGTTCATTCTTCTTGGCCTGGGAACAACCCCACTATCACAAATTATTCTTTTCGTGATGTTTTCTGACATTTATACTTTGACAATCACTGGAAATCTGACAATAATTGTCACTATTCAACAAGACTCTTCTTTACACAAGCCCATGTATTTTTTCCTGGGTAACTTGTCCTTTTTGGAGATCTTCTACACCTCCACTATTACCCCAAATAGTCTAAGGAACCTTGTCTGGGAACACAAAACCATTTCTTTTGTCAGTTGCTTTGCTCAGATGCTTTTTTTTGTTGGTCTTGGAAGTTCTGAATGTGTCCTTCTCGCTGTTATGGCTTATGATAGATACATTGCTATATGTGAACCATTGCTTTATTCTAAATTTATGAATCCTTCTTTATGTGTACAGCTTCTGTGTCTATCTTGGAGCATTGGATTCTTAAATTCCCTTGTACACACTGTATACACAGCTATATTACCATTCTGCAAGGACCATTTAATTCGACACTTCTTTTGTGACATACCAGCATTGCTGAAACTATCTTGTAGAGATACTTTTCCTAATGAGTTGGTATCTATTTTTGTTGGTGGTAGTGTTATTGTAGGCAGCTTCGCCTTAACACTTCTCTCATATATTTACATTGTAAGAGTTGTGCTAAGAATTCCAAGTGATAAAGGAAGGCAGAAGGCGTTTTCCACATGTGGGTCTCATCTAATTGTGGTAACTATTTTTTATGGTACTATTATTTTAACATACATGCTTCCAGGTTCTGAGTCTTATAGTGAACAGAAAAGAGTGTTGTCTGTCATGTATGGTGTTATGACTCCTTTGATCAACCCAATCATTTATAGCTTCAGAAACAAAGACTTTCAGGAAGCTGTTAAAAAAAGGTTATCACAGAGAAGGTTTGGATAAACATTATTTATAGGACATTTATAGGACAGGGATTTCATAGAGGGGGCCCACATGTGCCAGAACAGAAAGCATTTTGATAACCAAGAGTTGTGCCAAGTGTTATGAATACAGGTTCTGGATATGGCTTTAAAGAAGACCAGTCAATAAGGATATAATGCAATTTTATTAACAATAGTCCAATAATAAATCAAGTATGATAGAATGACAATAACATAATAGTTATTTACAAAGGTTTAACTTACAGCATATCACCTAGGGCTTTTTGCTTCATCTATGCAGAACGTATCAATCATTTGGAAGCAGAATGGTGAGGACTGAGAACCCAAGGGAGAATCAACACCTTGTAGGCATCCCTTACAAGGTACAGGCTTCTGGCTTCAGCCCCAGGTACAAAACTTTATATAAGTTACTTAAACAAAATGGTGGACACGACCTAATGAATTGCACAGGTGTTATTTGTTTACCTTACGTTTTTACCATGGAAGGGCCAACTCCAAAGTTTAAAGTAAAATGCACAAAAACACCTCTCCAGACAGGTGACAACAAGCCAAGAAAACATACACTGAATAAAAATAAGCTTGTGAAATAGATCAGCTTGTATAATCACAGCTTTAAATACAAAAGGAGATGATCCAAGAACATACATTAAGTCAGCATGTTTGTGTGGGTTTATAAAATAAGTCTGACTTTGTACAAACAGGTTTGTGGAATAAGTCAGACCAGGGCCGTTCCTAGGCTAAATTGCACTCAGGGCGAGGGGAAGAAATCGCCCCCTCCCCACACGTAACATAATGCGCCACAATGAAACACAGTGCATCACCATCAACCAAATCTAAAATATACAACAAGCTTTACCACAATGTGCTACATATAAAACTACTAAATAATAGTCATACAGTTACCAAATAACACCGCTAAACCAACCAGAATCCCAGACTAATAGTACCAATGTCCTACTAAGACCACATATCACCAGCACATAGTGACCAAATACTGCGACACCGTGACCACATAGTGACCGAAAAATACTGTCACACCACAACCACATATCACCAGCACATAGTGACCGAATACTGCGACACCGTGACCACATAGTGACCGAATAATACTGTCACACCATGACCACATATCACCAGCACATAGTGACCGAATAATACAAACTGACCATTACGGTCAGCTGTACACAGGCTCTGCAGACATATAATCGTTTACAGTAAAGTTACATCCAGACACTTACAGGAGACGTCTCTGAAGAGTTGTTCTCTTTCTCTTCTTCTTCTCCATCTGTCCCAGACGCCATGCCGACTTTTCCCGGCCTCGACTCTTCACTGTAGAATATACAAACATCTTAGACTCCTCACTTTATCAGCACTAGATGCCTCTGTAGCCAGGTGATGCCCCTGTAGCCAGTAGATGCCCCCTTGTAGCCAGTAGATGCCCCTCTGCAGTCAGTAGATGCCCCTCTGCAGCCAGTAGATGCCCCCTTGTAGCCAGTAGATGCCCCTCTGTAGCCAGTGGATGCCCCTCTGTATCCAGTAGATACCCCTGTATCCAGTAGATGCCCCTGTATCCAGTAGATGCCCCATTGTAACCAGTAGATGCCCCTCTGTAGCCAGTAGATGCCCCCTTGTAGCCAGTACATGCCCCCCTGTAACCAGTGGATGCCCCCTTGTAGACAGTAGAGGCCCCCTGTAGCCAGTGAATGCCACCCAGTAGCCAGTAGATGCCCCCTGTAGCCAGTACATGCCCCCCTGTAGCCAGTAGATGTCCCCCTGTAGCCAGTAGATGCCCCCTGTAGCCAGTATATTCCCCCCTGTAGCCAATAGATGCCCACTTTAGCCATTAGATACCCCTGTAGCCAGTACATGCTCCCCTGTAGCCAGTAGATGTCCCTATGCCCAGGTAGTAGCTAATTATAAAATAAAAAAAATTACTCACCTGACAGCGGTCCCCGCGTCCAGCTCTGGGAGCTGCTGAGCAGTGTAAGTGGCGTGATGTCATCACGCCACTTACGCTGTCACGCAGCTCCCATAGATCTACTCGCCGGCAGAGTCGCAGGGGGTGCGGTGAAAGCAGTTCACCCCCTGCGATGCTGATACATACAGGAATGATCTGTCCTGCCTCCTCCCTGTACCAGCAGCTGCACAGCAAGTGTGTGCAGCAGCTGAGTGACTCTGCGCAACTGTTATAAAACGGCAGGGCAGAGCCAGGGGCTAATCTCTGGGTGGGCGAGGCGGGCGGCACCCCCCTCAGGTGAATGGAGCCTTGGCACCCCAGGTGATCGCCCGCCTCGCCTGCCCCTAGGAACGGCCCTGGGTCAGACTTTGTACCATCTTTTATTAGAACAAGGTAAGCAGGCTTGCCTTGTCAGTAGGACTTTGAAATACAAGCAGGCTTGTGAAAAGAAGAAATTCCAGCATTGCATAATCATAGCTTAAGATTAGTGATGAGCGATTGTGTCAACTATCGTTATCGATTCGATAGTCGATATAGTCAATTAACATGCCGATATCCGATAGTCGATAACAGATTATCGCCGATGACCATTAAAGTCTATGGGAGAGGAACAACACCTTCATTTTTACACCCAAACAGGGGTGGAGAAGCTGGAATTAACATCCATAACAGTAAACTGGATACGTGCTACATCTTGGGCAACACATTTAGGCAACAAGAGTCACAGAAAAAAACTCACAGACCATTCACTATCCCTGTCTTGTACCACAGCATGACCCTTAAACCTGCATGACCCACAAATAGTGCCAGAAGGCAGTATTACTTGATCCATCATTTTACTTTTACTGGACATTGACTATCCCTGTCCTGGAAAGCAGCATGACCCTTAAACCTGTCTTACCCACAGATTAAAAAGTGCCGGAAAAAGGAGTCCTTGAACCACCATTTCAGTTGAACTGGACATTGACTATACCTGTCCTGTACCGCAGCATGAGCCCAAAACCCGCATGACCCACAGATTAAAAAGTGCCGGAAGAAAGTAGTCTTTGAACCACAGATTGGCGACGCTGTTCGTTACTGAGATTCACAGGGCACCGCGATGACAGGCCCGACGGTCCTGCACCCGACGATCCACTGGCGTACGAGCTGGCGCCACCACTGGCAGGAGCACCTTCTCTCGTACCTCTATCTCCATGTCCTACAACCCTCTTTGCTCGCTTACCACCTGCATTCTGCTCCATGTTCAGAAAGATAAAAATTTAAAAAGGTATGAAAGAGTTTTTGACAGTCTCTTATTGAAAGACGGCAAATCACAGCTATTCTTAAATCACTCTAATTTCCTACAGCCAACTAGGATTAGAAACAGAATTGTTTCTCGCAAATGCCTGGGAAATGCGGTCTGGTGGAAGAACCATAAGACAAAATCAACAGTGTTCTTCCTTCAGTCCCAGGGATTTACAACTGCCCACTAGGACTAGGAATTAATAGTTTTCAACAAAGTATCGTACAAGTGCGCTATCTGCGCCAAACTGAGATTCACCGAGCGCAATAAAACTATTCAAATGTTACACAGATGAGAAATTGCGTTTTTTGAAGCAATGACAAACTAGAACAGTTACTAGAAAATTTCTGTATCCAAATGTAAGTACAAGGTGGCTCTTTGAACAAAACTGGGATGCACAAAATAAAAGGTACAATTTCACCTCAGGTGCGAGGTGTGCTGGCCAAAAAGTGGTAAACAAAAAGGCATTTCAATGCAGGTTCAAAGCAGAGTCTGGGCTGCACAATATACACCCTCCTTTCCAAAGCCAGCCTGTCTGTCTGTCTGTCCGTCCGTCCGCTCCCCCACCCCCGCGGCTGCACAGCGCTAGATGCTTCTTTAAAAGTCAATGTCTAACTAAATTAGAACTGAAATTCTCTAACCTACCTATATTCTAATGTTCACAGCTAAAAGCATAGTTGTCTATATGAATAAAGAGAAGAACTGTGTCTCTGAGCTGAGCTGTATTGAGAGACACACAGCACACATCTTGCTCTAGTGATAGACACTGATACTGAACAGGAAACGCTGTTCTTAAAATAAATTTGATATAAAATAGAGATTCACTATAATATGACACCAAATAGTAATTTTTTCTACTAGCTCTACACAATGGCTTGTGTTCTGGCTTACACAGCCCATCATTAAATTATATAATTTTTATTATTGCCATGTAATGCTGCAATTTACCTACAGTGGCCAATGCCGAGGAAATGTATGTCCAGAAGTTGCTTCACCCAATTGATTACTGTCAATGAGAGATGTCTGACACACAGAAACCAACTCATCACTGTGCCAACTTCAATTCTAAGAGGACGACTTTGCTATGTGCATGTATCTGTATTTGTGATTTTTTTTTCTTTTAAAATTTGCAGACATACTGTACACAGGTGACCTACAGGTATGCCATATTATGTGCTGTGCATTCAGGACTTATTATTTTGCTCCTCCAATCTCTGCTTAGTCCAGGAAACCATAGTTCATCAAACATGCTCACACTTTTTACTATTCACCTGTTTGAACAGTGAACTGCAGAGCAGATTTTTAAATGCACCAATCAGCACTTCCCTCTACAATGAGAATGATGATTGATGGAATGGGTTGAATTCTACATGGAGTTATGCTTGTTAATAAGAGGGGGAGAGAACAACTTGTTTGGAAGAGTAGAATGGAGGAGATGGAAGTCTCTGTATACAGTATCTCCCGATTTCTGCCTGCAAGATGGAAATATTAGTGTGTGGGGAAGTCAGTGTCTCCTCCAATGATCATGCAGGAAGAGGATTTGGAAAGTTTAATAACTCTACAGAAGGGGATGTGGCTCATGTGCACTGCATGGTGGGTTATGAGGAAGTCTATCAAAACCAGTGCCAATCAGGAGTAAAAGGTTGTCCACAAGAAGTAGTTGTGGTCCAGCTCTTATTTCTCTAAGATTATTTAAAAAATGATCAGAGTCATAGTCTGAGTGACTTATCTGGTCACAGACTACCCTATTTTATTTATGACTGTCCACCCTATTTTACTGTTTCCTGTATGCCCTACCTTATGGGACACCATCTGTCTTATTTCTCTAGTCACTGTGTAGTGTAGCAAAAGTTACAGTACTAAAGGTTTATATGTATGTATTGTGATTTGTACTGTTTTATTAGGTTTAAGAGTGTTTTTTTTTGTGTCATCAAGCCTATGCCAAACTGAACAAGGGTTTTTTGGAGCATGGAACCATGGAACCAGAATTTCTACAAGCTAAGCCTCAGTTGCCAGTTGAAAGTAATGTTACATAGTTACATAATTTGTAAGGCCAAAAAAAGACAATATGTCCATCCAGTTCAGCCTATTTTGCTAAAAGTGTTGCTAATTTGTTGATCCAGAGAAAGGCAAAAACCCCCAATGAGGTAGAAGCCAATTATCCTCATTCCTTCCCGACTCCAATCTGGCAATCGGAAAAATCCCTGGATCAATGTGTTGTAACCAAAGCCAAGTCCATTGGTGACCCAGAGCTAGGCTTCCACATATTTCCGGGCTACGATAATAGAATTTTACGGAGAACTAAACATGAGTTAGGAATTCCCCAGGAGATAACAGCAACTGTTGAATCGACAATGCCACCTAAGTTTATGGTGAGGCTTTGCTTTGTTGCATGAATGCTCTGAGTGCTGTTTGGACTTAAAGTTTGTGAGATGTTTTCCTGGAGCTCATCCATGCCTATACCTGTCTGTGGACCCTACACTTTTCAATCAGTCTTGGGTCTGGTGCTCCCTAAGTTTGGTCATGCTTACCTCCTTTGTGTATGCAGATGCATAAGCAGTAGCAGATGTCAGAATTCATATTTCGAATCAGAATTAAGTTTAATCAACTGTTCTAGAGAGCATTCTATGTATATCTTGTGATTGAGATATTTTGTGGGCATGTCCTTTAGAAAAGTCAAAGGAAACTGTGGACCCTGATTTAGATTCTTGCATTGCAATCTTATTAAAGATGATTAGGGATGAGCAATTATAATCGACAAAGTTGAAATCGGCACGATCTTTAGGCTGATTGGAAATTTCCGATCACGTGATATTTTAGGTGACAATCTTACATATAATCTAATACTATCGTGCCATTTTCAGCGTTTCCTGTCATTTTGGCGGCCAGCCAATAAGCTCTGAGGATAGAGGGGGGTGAGGAGGATGTACAATGTCACCACTTTGTGGTGAATGGATCTCATTGGCTGGAAAAATCACATGACCTCATTTTGCATAGACCAGCATTTCCTGTTAAGTATCAGTCATTCAGTGTCTAACATTAGGGCAAGATGTCTGCTGCGTGTCTCTCAATACAGCTCAGCTCAGAGACACAGTTCTTATCTTTATTCATACAGACAACTATGTTTTTAGCTGTGAACATTAGAATATAGGTAGATTAGAGGATTTCAGTTCTTATTTAGTTAGACAGAGACTTTTAAAGAAGCATCTAGCACTGTCCAGCCATGGGGGGAAGACGGAGAGGGGACAGACCGACTGATGGACAGACAGGAATTTGAAAAGAGGGTGCATATTGTGCAGCCCAGACTCTGCTTTGAACCTGCAATGAAATGGAATTTTTCTTATGACTTTTTGGCCAGCACACCTCGTACCTGAGGTGAAAATGTACCTTTTATTTTGTGCGCCCCAGTTTTTTTAAAATAGCCACATTGTACACCAATTTTGATACAGAAATTTTCTAGTAACTGTTCTCGTGTGTCATTGCTGCAAAAAAACGCAATTTCTCATCCGTGTAACTTTTAAATAGCTGTATTGCACGTGGTGCGGCCCAGTTTTTTTCAAAGAGCTATCTAGTACTTAAGTTTGGATACAGAAATTTTGTAATAACTGTTGTATTTCATTGGTGCAAAAACCACCTTTAGTTATCCGTGTAACTTTCATATAGCTGTATTGCATGTGGTGCGGTCCAGTTTTGTTCAAAGAGCCACCTTGTACTTAAATTTGGATACAGAAATTTTGTAGTAATTGTTAGTGTATTTCATTGGTGCAAAAAACACCTTTTGTTATCTGTATAACTTTTAAATAGCTGTATTGCACGTGGTACGGGCCAGTTTTGTTCAAAGAGCAACCTTGTACTTAAATTTGGATACAGAAATTTTGTAGTAACTGTTGGTGTATTTCATTGTCACAAACACCACCTTTTGTTATCCGTATAACTTTTAAATAGCTGTATTGCACGTGGTGCAGCCCAGATTTGTTCAAAGAGCCACCTTGTACTTACATTTGGATACAGAAATTTTCTAGTAACTGTTCTCGTGTGTCATTGCTGCAAAAAAAGCAATTTCTCATCAATGTAATTTTAAATAGCTGTATTGCACGGGGTGCAGCCCAATATTTTTCAAAGAGCTATCTAATACTTAAATTTGGATACAGAAATTTTGTAGTAACTGTTGTTGTTATTTCATTGGTGCAAAAACCACCTATAGTTATCCGTATAACTTTCAAATAGCTGTATTGCACGTGGTGCGGCCCAGTTTTGTTCAAAGAACCACCTTGTACTTAAATTTGGATATAGAAATTTTGTAGTTATTGTTGGTGTATTTCATTGGTGCAAAAACCACCTTTTGTTAGCCGTATAACTTTTAAATAGCTGTATTGCATGTGGTGCAGCCCAGTTTTGTTCAAAGAGCCACCTTGTACTTAATTTGGATACAGAAATTTTCTAGTTTTTGTTGTTGTATTTCATTGGTGCAAAAACCACCTTTAGTTATCCGTATAACTTTCAAATAGCTATATTGCACGTGGTGACGACCAGTTTTGTTGAAAGAGCCACCTTGTACTTAAATTTGGATACAGACATTTTGTAGTAACTGTTGGTGTATTTTATTGGTGCAAAAACCACCTTTTGTTATCCGTATAACTTTTAAATAGCTGTATTGCACGTGGTGCAGCCCAGTTTTGTTCAAAGAGCCGCCTTGTACTTAAATTTGGATACAGAAATTTTGTAGTAACTGTTGGTGTATTTCATTGGTACAAACACCACCTTTTGTTATCCGTATAACTTTTAAATAGCTGTATTGCACGTGGTGCGCCCCAGTTTTTCTCAAATAGCCACGTTGTACGCCAATTTTGATACAGAAATTTTCTAGTAACTATTCTCGTGTGTCATTGCTTCAAAAAAAGCCATTTCTAATCTGTGTAACTTTAAAATAGGTGTATTGCATGTGGTGCAGCCCAGTTTTGTTCAAAGAGCCACCTTGTACTTAAATTTGGATACAGAAATTTTGTAGCAATTGTTGGTGTATTTCATTGGTTCAAAAACCACCTTTTGTTATCCGTATAACTTAAATAGCTGTATTGCACGTGGCGCGGCCCATTTTTTTGCAAAGACCCACCTTGTACTTAAATTTGGATACAGAAATTTTGTATTAACTGTTGGTGTATTTCTTTGGTGCAAAAATCACCTCTTGTTATCCGTATAACTTTTAAATAGCTGTATTGCACATGGTGCAGCCCAGTTTTGTTCAAAGAGCCACCTTGTACTTAAATTTGGATACAGAAATTTTCTAGTAACTGTTGGTGTATTTCATTGTTACAAAAAACACCTTTTGTTATCCGTATAACTTTTAAATAGCTGTATTGCACATGGTGCAGCCCAGTTTTGTTCAAAGAGCCACCTTGTACTTACATTTGGATACAGAAATTTTGTAGTAACTGTTGTTGTATTTCATTGGTGCAAAAACCACCTTTTGTTATCCGTATAACTTTTAAATAGCTGTATTGCACGTGGTGCGGCCCAGTTTTGTTCAAAGAGCCACCTTATACTTAAATTTGGATCCAGAAATTTTGTAGTAACTGTTGGTGTATTTTATTGATGCAAAAACCACCTTTTGTTATCCGTACAAGTTTTAAATATCTGTATTGCACGTGGTGTGGCCAAGTTTTTTTCAAAGAGCCACCTGGTACTTAAATTTGGATACAGAAATTTTCTAGTAACTGTTCGTGTATTTCATTGGTTCAAAAACCACCTTAGTTATCCGTATAACTTTCAAACAGCTGTATTGCACGTGGTGCATTGCGTGATTTGCCGTCTTTCAGTAAGAGATTGCCAAAAACTCTTCCATACCTTTTTAAAATTTTATCTTTCTGAACATGAAGCGAAATGCAGGTGGTAAGCAAGCAAAGAGGGGTGTAGGACATGGAGGTAGAGGTACGAGAGAAGGTGCTCCTTCCAGTGCTGGTGACAACACGAAAGCCAGTGGATTGTCGGTTGCAGGACCGTCAGGCCTGTCATCGCTGGGTTGGTGCCCTGTGAATCTCAGTAACGAACAGCGTCGCCAATCTGTTCTTCAGTGGTTAATGCAACCTGCATCCAGCAGTCTTACCTACTCGTTCTCCCAGTCACGGCCACAAATGTTGTCATCATCATCGTCAGCATCCATCCAACATGAAGCGAAGGCAGCCCAAATGTCAACTCGTGTACCCACCACTGTGGATAATCCATTTTCTGAAGACCTCTTGGATGACAAAATGCGGTTGAGGTCAGAAGGCATTTCAAAAGATCAAGAGGCCAAAGAGGATGATTTTGTCTGCTCTGACGCCCAATCGCTGATGTCCAGTTCAACTAAAATGGTTGTTCAAAGACTCCTTTTTCCACCACTTTTTTAATCTGTGGGTCATGCAGGTTTGAGGGTCATGCTGCTCTACAGGACAGGTATAGTCAATGTCCAGTTCAACTAAAATGGTTGTTCAAAGACTCCTTTTTCCACCACTTTTTTAATCTGGGGGTCATGCAGGTTTGGGGCTCATGCTGTGGCCCAGGACAGGTATAGTCAATGTCCTGTTCAACTAAATGGTGGTTCAAAGACTCCTTTTTCCGGCACTTTTTAATCTTTGGGTCATGCAGGTTTTCGGGTCATGCTGTGGTACAGGACAGGTATAGTCAATGTCCAGTTCAACCAAAATGGTGGTTCAAAGACTCCTTTTTCTGGCACTTTTTAATCTGTGGGTCAGACAGGTTTAATGGTCATACTGCGGTACAGGACAGGTATAGTCCATGTCCTGTTCAACTAAAATGGTGGTTCAAAGACTCCTTTTTCTGGCACTTTTTAATCTGTGGGTCAGACAGGTTTAAGGGTTATACTGTGGTCCAGGACAGGTAAAGTCAATGTCCAGTTCAAATAAAATAGGGGTTCAAAGACTCCATTGTACGGCACTTTTTAATCTGTGGGTCAGACAGGTTTTGGGGTCATGTTGTGGTCCAGGACAGGTATAGTCAATGACCAGTTCCACTAAAATGGTGGTTCAACGACTCCTTTTTCCGGCACTTTTTAATCTTTGGGTCAGACAGGTTTAATGGTCATACTGCAGTTCAGGACAGGTATAGTCAATGTCCAGTTCAACCAAAATGCTGGTTTAAAGACTCCTTTTCCACCACTTTTTTAATCTGGGGGTCATGCAGGTTTGAGGGTCATGCTGCGGTACAGGACAGGCATAGTCAATGTCCAGTTCAACCAAAATGGTGGTTCAAAGACTCCTTTTTCCGGCACTTTTTAATCTGTGGGTCAGACAGGTTTTGGTGTCAAGGTGCGGTCCAGGACAGGTATAGTCAATGTCCAGTTCAATTAAAATGGTGGTTGAAAAACTCCTTTTTCCGGCACTTTTAAATCTGTGGGTCAGACAGGTTTAAGGGTTATACTGCGGTCCAGGACAGGTATAGTCAATGTCCAGTTCAACTAAAATCATGGCTCAAAGACTCCTTTTTCCGGCACTTTTTAATCTGGGGGTCAGACAGGTTTAAGGGTCATACTGCGGTCCAGGACAGGCATAGTCAATGTCCAGTTCAACCAAAATGGTGGTTCAAAGACTCCTTTTTCCGACACTTTTTAATCTGGGGGTCAGAATGGATTTCGGGTCATGCTGTGGCACAGGACAGGTATAGTCAATGTCCAGTTCAACTAAAATGGTGGTTCAAAGACTCCTTTTTCCAGCACTTTTTAATCTGTGGGTCAGACAGGTCTAATGGTCATACTGCGGTCCAGGACAGGAATAGTCAATGTCCAGTTCAACCAAAATGGTGGTTCAAAAAAACCATTTTCCGACACTTTTTAATCTGTGGGTCAGACAGGTTTTGGTGTCATGGTGTGGTCAGGACAGGCATAGTCAATGTCCAGTTCAACTAAAATGGTGGTTGAAAAACTCCTTTTTCCGGCACTTTTTAATCTGTGGGTCAGACAGGTTTAATGGTTATACTGCCGTCCAGGACAGGTACAGACAATGTCCAGTTCAACCAAAATGGTGATTCAAAGACTCCTTTTTCGGGCACTTTTTAATCTGTGGGTCAGACAGGTTTAAAGGTTATGCTGCGGTCCAGGACAGGCATAGTCAATGTCCAGTTCAACTAAAATGGTGGTTCAAAGACTCCTTTTTCCGGCACTTTTTAATCTGTGGGTTAGACAGGTTTAATGATCATACTGCGGTCCAGGACAGGTATAGTCAATGTCCAGTTCAACTAAAATGGTGGTTCAAAGACTCCTTTTTCTGGCACTTTTTAATCTGTGGATAATGCAGGTTTGAGGGTAATGCTGCGGTCCAGGACAGGTATAGTCAATGTCCAGTTCAAGTAAAATGGTTGTTCAAAGACTCCTTTTTCCACCACTTTTTTAATCTGTGGGTCATGCAGGTTTGAGGGTCATGCTGTGGTACAGGACAGGTATAGTAAATGTCCAGTTCAACTAAAATGGTTGTTCAAAGACTCCTTTTTCAGGCACTTTTTAATTTGTGTGTCAGACAGGTTTAATGGTCATACTGCAGTTCAGGACAGGTATAGTCAATGTCCAGTTCAACTAAAATGGTGGTTGAAAGACTCCTTTTTCCGTAACTTTTTAATCAGTGGGACAGACAGGTTTAAGGGTCATGCTGCGTTCCAGGACAGGGATAGTCAATGTCCAGTTCAAGTAAAATGATGGTTTAAATAATACTGCCTTCTGGCACTTTTTAATTTGTGGGTCATGCAGGTTTAAGGGTCATGCTGTGGTACAAGACAGGGATAGTGAATAGTCTGTCAGTTTTTTTCTGTGACTCTTGTTGCCTAATTGTCTTGCCTAAGATGTAGCATGTATCCAGTTTACTGTTGTGGATGTTAAATCCAGCTTCTCCACCCCTGTTTGAGTGTAAGAAAGAATGTGTTGTTCCTCTCCCTTAGACTTTAATGGTCATCGGCGATAATCTGTTATCGACTATCGGATATCGTCATGATAATTGCCGATATCGACTATCGAATCGATAACGATAGTTGACACAATCGCTAATCACTAAAGATGATATTTTGAAGTTTTGAAAATCACTGTATAAATACCAGACAAAAACATTCAGTAATCATCATGTAAAGCTAATATGAGAAAAGCCTTTTGTTGCTTAAAGTTTACCTTTTGTTTCTTTGTGCCTTTGCGGACTATTATATGCCTTTTTTCTTGGTGTGATCTTTGTTAATGGACCACTTCTAGGGGGGATTATAGTAATATTGAATTCCTTCATGGGAGACTAGAAAATGGGGATGCAAACTCGATTTAAGGAAAAAGTTTCATAGTTTCATAGTTTCATAGTTTGTAAGGCTAAAAAAAGACAAGTGTCCATCTAGTTCAGCCCTGTTGTCCCCAAGGTGTTGATCCAGAGGAAGGCAAAAAACCCCAATGAGGTAGAAGCCAATTGTCCTCATTTTTAGGGAAAAATTCCTTCCTGACTCCAATCTGGCAATCAGAAAAATCCCTGGATCAATGACCTCTCTCCTGAATCCTAGTCAGATGAAGCCAATCAGAGACCGTCGGGATTCTGTGAGGTCACCGCACTATATAAGCCCGGGTGCGACGCTGGCAGTTCACACTGCTCTCACTGTGCTGTGAAGCTGCTGCTGCCGCTGAGATCTCACACTAAAGAACTAACTACAACGTTTGTTGAGGGGGTGTCACAGCTTGTCTTAGAGACTGCTTCTCTTACACTTTTATTTTGTGGGTTATTGGAATTGAAGTCCAGTGTGCATCCAAATTTTGCTGCATTTACATTTTAATGCATCTTCTCAGTTCTTGAGCACATAGAATATCCAAGGGTTTTAGCCTGTTGCTGTTGTATTCAGTTAATGAAACAGTGTTTCACAATCCAAATACCACTTAATTTTTGGCTGCTCATTTCTTTTGCGCAATTTAGATCCATGGGTTAATTAAGCTTTTTTCTGCAGTTGTAGCCAATAAAAGAAACGGTGTTTTTCAATGCCAAAGAAGAAATTTTGCCTGTAGCATAATTCTTATCCGAAGGTTAATTAAGCGTTTTTCTGCTTTTGTGCTCATAAAATACACGTCTTGTAACACGCTACATAGCTGGTAATTTTTGGCACCTCATTTCATTTGCGCAATTTACATCCAAGGGGGAAGTAAGCATTTTTCTGCTGTTTTGCTCCGTAAAATACACATCGTTGTAACATGCTACATAGCTGGTCATTTTTTGCAGCACATTTCTTTTGCGCAATTTACATCCAAGGGTTAATTCAGTGTTTTTTGTCTGCTGTTGTGGTCACTAAAGAAACGGTTTTTTTTCAACGCCAAAGAAGAAAATTTTGGCTGTGAAATAATTCATATCTGAAGGTTAATTAAGCTTTTTTCTGCTGTTGTGCTCCATAAAATACACGCCGTTTTAACACGCTACAAAGCTGGTAATTTTTGGCAGCACATTTCTTTTGCGCAATTTAAAATCCAAGGGTTAAACTAAGTATTTTTCTGCATTTTGTAGTCAGTAAAAGAAACATTGTTTTTAATGCCAAAGAAAAATTTTGCCTGTAGCATAATTCATATCTGAAGGGTTTATTAAGCGTTTTTCTGCTGTTGTGCTCAGTAAATACATATCGTTGTAAACACGCTTAAAATGGAGGGTTTAATTTTTGGCACCTCATTTAATTTGCGCAATTTAGATCCAAGGGTTAAGTAAGCGTTTTTCTGCTGTTGTGCTCAGAAAAAATACCCCATCGTTGTAAACACGCTACATAGCTGGTAATTTTTGGCAGCACATTTCTTTTGCTCAATTTACATTCAAGGGTTAAATAAGTATTTTTCTGCAGTTGTAGTTAGTAAAAGAAACGCTGTTTTTCAACTCCAAAGAAGAAATTTTGGCTGTAGCATAATTGATATCCGAAGGTTAATTAAGCGTTTTTCTGCTCTTGTGGTCAGTAAAATACACGTCATTTTAACATGCTACATAGCTGGTAATTTTTGGCAGCGCAATTTACATTCAAGGCTTAATTAAGAGTTTTTCTGCTGTTGTGGTCAGTAAAAGAAACGGTCTTTTTCATAGCCAAAGAAGAAATTTTGAATGTAGCATAATTCATTTCTGAAGGTTAATTAAGCCTGTTTGTGCTTTTATATTCAGTAAAATACACAGTGTTTTTAAACGGCACATACAAGTAAATTTTTCTGGGCATATGTGGAGTGCAATTTATATCCAAGGTTACCCAAGCTTGTTAGTGGGTTCATTTGGAGTCAAATACAGGGTGTGCATTTATCATATACAGATATCTTCATTAAACAGAGTCTATACATTTTAGAACAAAACAGATTCAGACAGAGAGTGGCAGGCTCTTCACATGCAAGTGGCAGTGGCACAAACATTCCTGGAGCCCGGCCCAGGGGCGCAGCACGTAAGGGGGCGTTGCAGCAGGGGTAACTCCCGGGGAGGACCGAACTGCCGGGGGTCATCTAGCGGCCGTGTGTTGTTTCAGCAACCAATGGTTCTTGATTGGTTTACTAGGTTATCCACTTCCTCCCAGATGACATCTGACTACCCCAGCCAAGAGTCGGTGGGAACGTCAGACACAACCCTTAGTTGGCATGGCCCGGGAGTGTGTCAGCGGCCCTCACCTGTCCTCAACCTGCTTCTGTCCCCTCCTGTTCCCTCAGCCAGAGTTCTACTATGTGGGGCTGGGGTCAAACGCCACTACACAGCAAGGATGAACCAATTTGAGGGGGGAAAATTTAGCAGCTACTTGGCAACGAAGAAATGGGGCCAATATCCCCTGCTTCCTTGCAGTTGGCGAGTATAGATGTGGAGAGTGGCATGGGAGGTTTATGTTGTGAGGGGTCAGCCCCTGCATACCAAACCGGTGGGGGAGGACAGCAGTGGAAGATCAAACAATAATCGATGATGATGTAGCCCGAACGCACTTGGGAGCCGGGGTGAAGCAAGGGGTTTATCATCGTCAGGAGAAGAGGGGTCAGCTTTGCGCCTCAGGCAGCGGCGCAGCCCGCAAGTGGGTTTGTGTGGCCATGAGTCAGCAGGGTAGCAGCAGTGCGAGGTCCCGGAGCCAAACGGCCACGGGGTAGAAAACCCGCTTCGCAGGTCCAAGAAAGTAGCCACACAGGGGCTCAGCGAGGCAGCGGCGGTAGCAGTCACTCAGTGCGGAGCGTTAGCGGTAAAATCAGCTACTCTGCGGTGTGTTGCTAAGACACCGGAGGAGCCGAATATGGGTATATGTAGAATCTGTGGGCAGAAAGTGAAGCGTGGCCAGGGAGCTAACGTTGGCACCACGGCCCTGCGTCAACACATGCAGCGTCACCATCCGATGTCAAGGGAAAACGTAGCCAGCTCCTTCCTGTGTGATGCAGTGCACGGATGACTGCTCAAGCCTGCAGTAGTAGATACTTCAAATTTGTAGAATCCAGCACGCCCCAGTTGCAATAAAATCTTTAAAAATTTTATTATCCAAAAAGTTATTAAAATACAAAAGCTATCGAAAAAAAGCACCTGGTCAGTTGGCAAGGAGTGGTAATAAAGAGCCCATAGGACTAACACACTGACACGTTTCGGGCTTAGTATGTGGTGCCCTTACTCATAGTGATGGTCAACACTTGCTTAGCCTGTTCTATATATACATATACTAGCAATATACAGATGCATATGATTGGATCCAAGTCATAATTGTAATTGTAATGCTCTAGGAAGGAGGGGCCATACAAACTTACCCTGAAACCATTGCTGCTCGGCATGTACTGAACGCCGTACAACGGAACTGACATCACATAGTTCCGGACTTGCGCAATGCATACCGGCCAGCTAGTACTGGTACTGGAATCTCACATGCGCACTAGCTCCCTTTCCTTCTTACGGGGAGCGGCACCTGAATATTGCATGACAGGCAAGTGTATCCATTTGTGTTATGTTTAAAATAATAATAACAACATTGTATCGCTCATCAGACATACTGGTAATATACTAATAATAACACAGTTGTTCTCTCACCATCCGATGGCCTGGAAGAAACGTGGCTCAGATGTGGTGGTCCATCCTGCCGCCTCAGCAGCAGCAGCAGCAGCAGCCCCAGTGGCACGCATGCCATTGCAGCCAAACAAAGGGTCCACCACCTCTGCAGAAGGGAGCTGTTTCTCTTTCCCATCATCCAGATGCACTCTGCCACCCCAGTTAGAAGATCCGCTGGACTACTGGGCAGCCACACTGGATGTGTGCCCGCAACTTGCCAAGTTTGCAGTGGAGAAGCTGTCCTGCCCGGGCAGTAGTGTGGCATCAGAGCGGGTGGTCAGTGCGGCGGGGGCCATTGTTACCCCAAGGAGAAACCACATGTCAACGGGAAAAGTTGAACCTCAGATTACATCAGCCATGACGCCTCACCAAAACGTTGAGAAATGAGTCTGGGTTCAAACTACCAGCCTCAGTCACTATTCTGATGCCGCCACCCGCCTGATGCCACACATCTGCTGCCAGTTTCTCTATCTGCCTACCACCATTTTTACCAGGGACTGGTATTGCCACCCACCTCCACACTCTGTCATTGTGCCACTCTATGACCTCATGCTGCTGCTGCTGCTGTTGTTGCTGCTGCAGTTACCTCCACACCCTGTCATTGTGCCAGTCTCTGACCTCATGCTGCTGCTGTTGCTCCTGCCGTGACCTACCAACTCTGTCATTGTGCCACTCTGTGGCCTACTCCTGTTTGTGCCACTTCCACACTGTGTCATTGTGCCACTGTCTGACCTCATGCTGCTGCTGTGACTGCTGCTGTGACCTACACACTGTGACATTGTGCCACTCTGTGGCCTACACCTGTTTGTGCTACCTCCAGAATGTCATTGTGCCACTGACCTCTTGCTGCTGCTGCTGTGGCTGATGCCGTGCCCTCCACACTGTGTCATTGTGCCACTGTCTGACCTCATGCTGCTGCTGTGGCTGCTGCCGTGCCCTCCACTCTCTGTCATTGTGTCACTCTGTGGCCTACTCCTTTTTTTGCCACCTCCAGAATGTCATTGTGCCACTGTCTGACCTCATGCTGCTGCTGTGGCTGCAGCTGTGACCTTCACACTCTGTCATTGTGCCACTGTCTGACCTCATGCTGCTTCTGTTGCTCCTGCCGTGACCTCCACACTCTGTCATTGTGCCACTCTGTGGCCTACTCCTGTTTGTGCCACCTCCAGAATGTCATTGTGCCACTCTCTGACCTCATGCTGCTGTGGCTGCTGCCATCACCTCCACACTCTGTCACTGTTCCACTCTGTGGCCTACTGATATTGCCACCTGAGCCCTCAGCTTGTTTTTTTCCAGCTGGTGCTGCCATGACTTTATCAGGCTACATTCCCGCTGCAGTTTTTTTGGTCAGTTTTGCCCTCTTAAATGCCCAGGGAATTTTATAGTGAAGCGATTCTAAGAGCGGTGGCAGTCATATGCATGTCATACTAAAACACAACATTGTGTGAAGACCAAACCAAGTTCCCTCTGCATATTTAAGCATGGCACAACGTTCTACAGCACCCTACAGGCTCTGTGCAGCCTGGAAATAGCTGTTTTTTAACGCGATTCGTCCCGAAGTAATTCGGACCGAAACTAATTTTGTCGGAAAATTCGGCAAAGTCGGCGAATCGAATTTTTGAGAAATTTGCCCATCTCTACATGTAATCATAAGTTTTTAACACGATTGATGGAAAGAAAAAAATAAAACAGATCTTTCGTAATACTCTATAGATGAATAAAGGCAATGGTCCATTGTGTCTAAAAGAAAAAAAGCCCAAATTGCATAAATCTTTGTCAAATTTTTTTTTTTTTTTTTTTTATATTTTCCATGCAACCATTTTTTTTTAATGAAAATAAATAACCAAACCCTGTGCAGTCTGATTCTGTAGCCATTCTCTTTTCCCTCTGTGCCATACTTCTTAACAGCATGCATTTGGTAGGTTAGCAAGAAGTAAGGGGGCAAAAAAACTTTTTTTTTAAATTATTTTTAAAACCCCCTCCTGAAAACCGGGGGCAAAAAAAAAGGCTCTTTTTTTTTCCCCCCACCTTCGAAGAGCCATAAACTTTCATATTTTTTTTATCTACATAGACATATTAGGGCTTTTATTTTTGTGGGTTTGGAGTACCCCCTGCCCCTTGACCTTACCGAAATTTTCTGGGAAACCCGCAAAAAAAAATGGGTGAAATGTGAAAAAAACTCTTCATTTAAAAATCCAATTTAAATGATTTGTTTTTGTATTCTGAGGTTTTTAATTTTGGCAAAAACCAAATATGTAATTTTTTGGACGTAAAAAAAATGATCTTTTTTTTAACCTAGCATTTGCACTGAGGCATTATTTTCTGTGCCAAATAATTTTTGTTCCCACTTAGGCCTAGTGAGGGTGCATTTTTTGCAGGCGAAGTCCGAAATCTATTGGGGTGGGGCCACACGTTTTTTTTTTATGAATAAAGTTTTGGTTTTTTTAAAATTAAGTTTCTGGAGGGCGCACACTTTAAAAAAAAACTGATAACGTTTTGTTTTGTTATATAATTTTCCTTGCAGTCTTTTTTTATTGACGCCTTGTATTCCAACCCGTTCTTTTTTTTCTCCTTCTTTTACCCTTTTTTTTGTTCTCTGGCTGTTTTAAAAGGTTTTCCCGTGCCTTTCTCCTTGCCTGCTATACTGGTACTTTTGGCCTGGGAAGCTAGCTGTTACCTTTTCTTGCTTTACCTGTTTCCTGACCTTAGCTTTAATTTTCCGACTATTTCTCTCTTTAGTGATTCTGTCTGCTTCTCCCGAGTTCAGACCGGCTAGTTTGCCCCTTTTGTTTTTTTTGTTCAGTGTTTGTTTTTTTTGCGTCTTTTGTATTACCTACTTAGTGTATCCCATTTCTGTGGGACCCGACATGTTTTAAAGGGTTGGACACCCCCACAAGAAGGGACGGGGTTGGGAAAAATGCTTGCCTCCTCAGTCGGTGTCTATCGGTGCCCCCCGACCGGTTCCTCACAACAACAAAATAAATTATTCATTTTTTGAATTGTGAATTATTTTAAGTGTGCAAAACTTTATTGTCTTTTTTAGGATGGGATAAGATGAAATAATGATTTGAAAGTGTTTCTGTTGTTCATGACAGAGGATGTACAGGTATCTTTCATCATTTTCATTAAGTGTGCGAATTTTTTCAAAAATTTTGGGTTGGACCCCCGAATTTTCCGACAAAAACCTTTGTTCGAAATTCTTCGGGACAATCCTTAAAAAACAGCTATTTCCCCGTGCAAAGCCCTTTGGGTGCTAAATCATTTTGCCATACTTAATTTTTCAGAGGGGTTGGTTTGGTTTATTACAATGCTGTGTTTTAGTATAAAAAGCCCGGGCTGCGCCGCTCTTTGAACCGCTTACTTAAAATTCCCTGGGCCTTCGGGGGCAAAACTGACCAAAAACCTGAAGCGGGGAATGCAGCCTGTAAAGTCAGGCAGGGCAGCTGGGAAAGAACACATAGAAGGTTCCTGGAGCAGGCCAGGTCTCACCAGTAAAGGGGAGTCACAAGGGGTCACTCAAAAGGGGCCCGAGCTTTAAACCGTCACAGAATATGACAGACCTGTTCTGTTAAAAGCTGATCTGTGAGGCCCCCCCAATGGTGGAGAGGGTGTGGCAGTAATTTTTTCGTTGACGTTCTGTAATTTTTTCCCTTCCTTTAACCGTCTTTTCCCCCTTTCAATTGGTCAATAATCAGTATTGCTAAGGCCAAAAAACAAACAGGAGTTGATCCTAAACAGAGATGACCAGTAAATGGGATATTTGCATGTCTTCTGTGTTCTGTATCCACTCCTGCTTTTGGCTAGGCAATTCTGATCATTCCCATTCTTTCTGACAGGAGAAAAGCCGGGGAAAACCAAACATAGTGGCAACGTCATAGAGTGGTGAGGGTGGAAACAGCAGTAGAAAACCACAGGGTGTTCCAGTGAGACAGCGGTCACTTGACAGCTGCATGAGTAGGCCACAGAGTGAGACAATGACAAATTCTGGAGGTGGCAGCAACATCAGGAGCCCACAAAGTGGCACAATGACAGAGTGTATAGGTCACAGCAGCAGCCACAGCAGCAGCATGAGGTCAGACAGTGGCACAATGACAAATTCTGGAGGTGGCAAAAAAACAGGAGTAGGCCACAGAGTGGCACAGTGACAGAGTGTGCAGGTGATGGCAGGAGCAACAGCATGAGGTCAGAGAGTGGCACAATGACACAGTGTGGAGGTCACGGCAGCAGCCACAGCAGCAGCATGATGTTAGACAGTGGCACAATGACAATGTCTGGAGGTGGCAAAAAGAGCAGTAGTCCACAAAGTGGCACAATGACAGAGTGTGGAGGTCACAGCAGAAGCAACAGCATGAGGTGAGACAGTGGGACAATGTCTATTTTTGGAGGTGTCAAAAAGAGGAGTTGGCCTCAGAGTGGGACAGTGTGAGTGTGTGGAGGTGACGGCAGGAGCAACTGCATGAGGTCAGAGAGTGGCACAAAGACACAGTGTGTAGGTCACGGCAGCAGCCACAGCAGCAGCATGAGGTCAGACAGTGGCACAATGACAAATTCTGGAGGTGGCAAAAAGAGAAGTAGGCCACAGAGTGGCACAATGACAGTGTGGAGGTGACGGCAGCAGCAACAGCATGAGGTCAGAGAGTGGCACAGTGGCACAGTGACAAATTCTGGAGGTGGCACCAACAGGAGTAGGCCACAGAGAGGTACAATGACAGAGTGTGTAGGTCATGGCAACAGCCACAGCAGCAGCATGATGTCAGACAGTGGCACAATGACAAATTCTGGAGGTGGCAAAAACAGGAGTAGGCCACAGAGTGGCACAATGAGAGAGTGTGGAGGTGACGTCAGGAGCAACAGCATGAGGTCAGAGAGTGGCACAATGACACAGTGTGTAAGTGACGACTGCAGCATCAGCAGCACATGAGGTCAGAGAGGGGCACAATAAGGGTGTGGAGGCACGGCCCCAGCAACAGCAGCATGAGGTCAGAGATTGGCACAATGACACAGTGCGGAGTTCATGGCACCAGCAATAGCAGCAGCAGCAGCAGCATGAGGTCATAGAGTGGCACAATGGCAAGTGTGGAGGTGGGTGGCAATACCAGTCACGGGTAAAGATGGTGGTAGGCAGATGGAGAAACTGGCAGTAATGTGTGGCATCAGTGGGTTTCAGCAGAAGAATGTGGCTGAGGCAGGGAGTTTGAAACCCAGACTCATTTCTCAAAGTTTTGGTGAGGCGTCATGGCTGATGTAATCTGACGTCTAAGGCATTGGTGTGTGGAAATCCTGGGCGATCCACGCCTTATTCATCTTGACAAAGGTCAGTCGTTCCACATTTCCGGTGGACAAGTGGGTTCTCCTTGGGGTAACGATGGCTCCCGCTGCACTGAACACCCGCTCTGATGCCACATTACTGGTCGGGTAGGACAGCATCTCCACTGCAAACTCGCAAGTTGCAGCCCCCACATCCAGTTTTGACTGCCCAGTAGTCCAGCGGATCTTCTAACTGGGGTGGCAAAGTGCTGTCCAAGTACGCCACCACCTGTTGGTTCAGGGTCTGCTCAAAGTCCTGCTGCTGCTGGTGAGTGCCCTCCTCACTAGGCGGGTGAAGTAAGTAGGTTGCTGCTGGACCATGCCGCACATAGGCAGCAGCCAAATGACTACGGAGGATTTCTTTATAGTATTTGAGTTTGTCCTCCCTCTCAGCAGCTGGGAAAAAGGCTCCCATTTTGGACCGCTAGTGATGGTCCAATAGGGTGGAGAGCCAGAAGTCATCCCTCTGCCGGATGGTGACTATTCGGCTGTCACTAGCCAGGCAAATCAGCATGCTGCGGGCCATCTGCACAAGTGACTCTGAGGGACTCCCTGCCTCCATCTCCACTGTATACTGCCATGGTGCTTGCGGATCATCTGCCTCGTCTTCCTTATCTCCATCTACCTCCTCCAGCTGCTCCTACTCCTCGTCTCTGTCACCTGGGTAGAAAAACCACTCATTTCACCAGACAATGCTTCTGCTCCAATGTCCTCTCCCCCCATCCAGTTCAGTCCCACCGGATCATTTTGGTCATGTGATGTAGTCGCCACATCTCCAGTCCCTTGCCCAGACAGATTTTTAAGCATCTTTTCCAGGACATGAAGCAGGGGAATGATGTTATTAATCCCGTAGCCCTGGCGACTGAAAAATTTTACGTGGCCTCCTCAAAGGGCCCTCAGCAAATGGCAGGTGTCACGTATGAGCTGCCACTGGCTGACATCAAAGTTACACAGGGAGTACTCCTGCCCGCCTGGATCATCAAAAAATTGTTAATTTGGCCTTACTCGTTCATACAGTCGGTCCAACATGTGCAGGATGGAATTTCAACGGGTGGAAACATGCATATCAGCGTGTTTGGGGGGCCGTTCTGCCTCTGCAACTCGAGGGGTGTTCTGGCTTTGTAGGAATGGATGAAGTGCATGCACAGTTTCCGGCCCATTTTCACAATCTTCTGAAGATCGGTGGAGGACTTCAGGAACCTTTTCACAACCAGATTGAACACATGCGCCATGCAGGGCCATGGACAATCCCTCCTTGGTGCAGCGCAGACACCATGTTCCTCCCATTGTCCGTCACCATGGTTCTGATTTGCAGTTGGCGCAGAGAAAGCCACACATCGATTTCTTGCTGCATGACTCGGAGCAGTTCCTCCCCTGTGTAACTTCGCTCGCCGAGGCAAGCCAGGTGTAGAACTGTGTGACACCGCTGTGCCCTACACATGTAGTAGGGATGGAGCAGCACTTGTGGAGGCTGAGATGGTGGTGGTGGTGGGGGGTGGTGGGGGTGGTGGAGGAGGAGGAGGCGGACATGGTAGCAGCTTGACAACGTGGAGGAGAAAGTGGCGTCTCCTGTCCAAGTTGTTGGTGTGGCTGGGAAAGGGAAGCCCCATTCCCAGGGGGGTCGTAAAGGACATATACTGGCCCTGACCATAGTTACAGCTCCACACATCCGTGCTGCCGTGCATCTTTGAAGAAACCGATAAGCTCAAAGACTGGCTCACCTTCTGTTCTACATATTTGTGAAGGGCTGGTACTGCCTTTTTGGAAAATAAATTAGGGCTTAGAACTCTCCACCTCGGCTCGGCACAGGCCATTAGTTCTCTGAACGGTGCAGAGTCCACCATTTGGAAAGGGGGGGGACTGCAGTACTAACAACTTTGGACAGGAGCAGGGTCAGCTTCTGCACCTTAGGATGGTTGGACGCATACTGTTGTCTCTTTGCAATCGCCTCATTGAATGACTGCTGGCACCATGAGTAGGGAGGAGCAGGAGAATCTGGAGGGGGAGATGATGGGAAAGACAAACAGCTCGCTTCTGCAGAGGTGGTGGAGCCTTGACGGGGCTGCAATAGCATGCGTGCCACTGGGCGCTGCTGCTGCTGCAGTAGAGGATGGACCCCCAATATCTGAGCCACGTTTTCCCAGGCCACCGGATGGTGACGCTGCATGTGTTGAATGCAGGGCCTTTGGTGCCAACGTTAGCTCTCTGGCCACGCTTCACTTTCTGCCCACAGATTCTACATACACCCATTTTTGGCTCCTCCGTTGTCTTAGCAAAGAACTGCCACACCGCTGAGTAGGTGATTTTACCGCCAACGCTCCGCACTGAGTAACTACTACCGCCGCTGCCTCGCTGAGCCCCTGTGCCGCTACTTTCTTGGACCTGCGAAGCTCCCGACCTCGCACTGCTGCTATCCTGCTGACTCATGGCCACACTACCGACTTGCTGGCTGCGCCGCTGGCTGATGCGCAAGCTGACGCCCTCTTCTCCTGACGATGATGAAGCCCTTGCTTCATCGGGCTCCAAGTGCGTTTTGGTTCATCTCATCGATTATTGTTTGATCTACACTTCTGTCCTCCAACGGTCTTGGTAAAGCAGAGGCTGACCCCTCACAACATGACCTCCCAGGCCACTCTCCACATCTATACTTTGCCGCCCACTGCAAGAAGCAGGGGGATATTGGCCCCCTTTCTTCACTGCCAAGTAGCTGCTGACTGTCCTCCTCAAATTGTTCATCTCGCCCATTAGTGGCCCCTGAGCCCAGACCAATAGTTTGATCTCTGGCTGAGGGAACCAGATGGGGCAGAGGCGGGTTGAGGACAGGTGAGGGCCGCTGACCCGCTCCCAGGCCATGCCAAAATAAAGGGGTTGTGTCTGACGTTCCCCCGACTCTTGGCAGGGGTTGTCCCGATGTCATCTGGGAGGAAGTGGATGACCTAGTTAACCAATCAAGAACCTTTGGGTTGCTGGTCAACACACGACCGCTAGGTGACATCGGCAGCTCTGGCCTCACCGAGTGACCTCTGCTGCGACGTCCCCTTACTGTACTGCGACCTGTGCCTGCTCCAGAAATGTTTGTGCCACTGCCTCTCGCATGTGAAGAGCCTGCCACCTCTCTGCCTGCCATACTGTTTGTTCAAAAAATGTACAGACTCTGTTTAATGAAGATATCTGTATATGTTTAAATATACACCCTGTATTTCACTCTAAATGAACCCACTAACAAGCTTGGGAAACCCTTGGATATGAATTGCGCAAAAGAAATGAGCAGTAAAAAATTAACTGGTATGTGGCGTGTTAAAATGCCGTTTCTTTTACTGACTACAGAAGCAGAAACATGCTTCATTTACCTTTGAATATAAATTATGCTACAGGAAAAATTTCTTCTTTGGCTTGAAAAACACCGTTTCTTTTACTGACTACAATAGCACAAACACGCTTAATTAACCCTTGGATATAAAGTGCGCAAAAGAAATGAGCAGCCAAAAATTAACTGGTATGTGGTGTGTTAAAACACTGTTTCTTTTACTGAACACAAAAGCGAAACACGCTTAATTAACCTTCAAATATAAATTTATGCTACAGGGAAACAGCAGGAAAAATGTCGTCTTGGCGTTGAAAACAACGTTTTTTACTGAAATACAAAAACAGAACACGCTTAATTTAACCCTTTGGATTAAAATTATGCTACAGGAAAAATGTCTTCTTTGACGTTTAAAAACATCGTTTCTTTTACTGACTACAAAAGCAGAAACACGCTTAATTAACCTTCGTATATAAATTATGCAACAGGAAAAATGTCTTATTAGGAGGTGAATAACATAGTTTATTTTACTGACTACATTAGCACAAACACGCTTAATTAACCCTTGGATATAAATTGCGCAAAATAAATAAGCAGCCAAAAATTAACTGGTATGTGGCTTGTTAAAGCGCCGTGTATTTTACTGACTAAAAAAGCAGAAACACGCTTAATTAACCTTCGGATATAAATTATGCTATAGGAATCACCAGGAAAAATTTCAGCTTTGGCGTTGAAAAACACCGTTTATTTTACTGACTACAATACCACAAACATGCTTGATTAACCCTTGGATATAAATTGTGCAAAAGAAAAGAGCAGCCAAAAATTAACTGGTATATGGCGTGTTAAAACGCCATTTCTTTTTCTGAACACAAAAGCAGAAACACGCTTAATTAACCTTCGGATATAAATTATGCTACAGGAAAAATTTCTTCTTTGGCATTGAAAAACACCGTTTCTTTTACTGACTACAAAAGCAGAAACACGCTTAATTAACCTTCGGATATAAATTATGCTACAGGAAAAATTTCTTCTTTGGCGTTGAAAAACACAGTTTCTTTTACTGACTACAATAGCACAAACACGCTTAATTAACCCTTGGATATAAATTGTGCAAAATAAATGCGCAAGCAAAAATTGACTGGTATGTGGATTGTAAAAACACTGTTTCTTTAACTGAATACAACAGCAAAAACAGGCTTAGATAACCCTTGGATATTCAATGTGCTCCAGAACTGACCAGATAGCATTAAAATGTATATGGAGCAGAATTGGACACACACTGGACTTCAATTCCATTAACCCACAAAATCAAAATTAGAACGGAACAAAAGCAGTCTCTGAGAAAAGCTGTGACAACTCCCCAAAAATAGCTGTATAAAAGTTATTTCTTTTGTGTGAGATCTCAGCTAGAGCTACTGCAGCAGCTACAGCACGGCACAACGAGAGCAGTGTGAGGAGCGAGCATGGCGTCCAGACATATATAGTGCGGTGACGTCACAGAATCCCGCCGGTCTCTGATTGGCTTCATCTCTGCACATGTCATTGAGGGTCCTCCTTTCTTCCTCCCAGACTTCTTTGCCCCATGTAACGCCATGTGCTTGCGACTTAACACGCTTCGTTCCCACGAATCAACCCAAACTTCGACTTCGTTCAGAATCAAAGTTTTCCTGAAATTCTAAACGAATTCCGCTTTGTTAAAATCAATTCGCCCATCTCTATTTGCGATCCTTTGTCTCTCTATGCTCCGACTTTGGAGTCACTTTCAGCAGATAGGAGCTATTTAACTTTTTCCTTAAATCGAGTTTGCATCCCCATTTTCTAGTCTTCCGTGAGGAATTCAATATTATATAAAACCCCCCTAGAAGTGGTCCATTAAACCCTTAACGACCTTTGGGCGTATGAGTACATCCGGGCCTAAGGGGGTTTGCAGGGAGATCGCTCGTGACCCCCCGCACAGCCGGGGGTGTTAGCGGCTAATCGCCGCTAACACCCGGCAGTAACAGCGAGGTGGGTGGCTCCGCCCGCTGGCGTGTTTTAACCCATCAGACACCGCGGCAAAGATGGCCGCGGCGTTTTGAATGATGCCCATCGGTTGCCACGCACCGATCGTTACCGTCATCGGCATCAGTGCAGCTATGCTGCGCCCAAACCGACGACCGGACACGGTGGTAGGGAGCCCTGTGAAAGCTCCCCTCACTTACACTGGCCGCCATCTTTGTACACCCTAATTCATTGCCTATGCAATGCATTAGGTTTTATTAACAATCGCGCCCCCTAGTAGTCAAGCACCATAGGGGTAATAATGTTACAGTAAAAAAATAAATAAAGTTTTAAAGTACAAAAAAAAAAAGTATTAAAAGTTCAAATCACCCCCCTTTTTCCCATTTTACAAATAAAATCATTAAAATAATAAAAAGTTACACATATATATATCGCCGCGTCCGAAAAAGTCCGATCTATAAAAATATAACATCATTTATCCCGTACGCTGAAAACTGTAGAAGAAAAAAAATTCCAAACGCCAAAATTGCGTTTTTTGGTAATTTTACGTCACTCAAAAAATGGAATAAAAAAGATCAAAAAGTCGCATGCATTCCAAACTGCTAGCAATTAAAAGTACACTTCAGCCCACAAGAAATTCCTCCTCACTGACGTCCGTAGGTGTTAGTACAAAAAAGTTATTGTTCGCACACAATGGCGCCATGGCGCAAATTTCAAAAATAGAAAAGTTTGGAATTTTTTTACGGTACCAAAACATAACGGAACCCCTACATGTTTGATATTGCCGATGCGTAACAACCTGTGAATACAGATAACACATTATATTTAAACCCAAGATTGAACGCCGTAAAAGCAAAACCCCCGCAAACATGGCGAAAATAAATTTTTTCACAATTTGTCCCCCTTGGAATTTTTTTGCGGTTTCCCAGTATATTCTATAGTATAGTGAATAACACTATTAGAAAGTCCATCTTATCCCACAAAATAAAACCCCCCATATGTCTATGTAGGTGGAAAAATTAAAAAGTTATGGCTTTCAGAAGGCGAGGAGGGAAAAACGAACGTGTCACCAAAAAAAAACGCCTGGTCCTTAAGGGGTTAACAAAGATCACACCAAGAAAAAAGGCGTATAATAGTCCGCAAAGGCACAAAGAAACAAAAGGTAAACTTTAAGCAACAAAAGGCTTTTCTCATATTAGCTAATGTTAATATTCCAGAGCTCACCATTACGAGGACACTGTGCAACAATTGTGTACATTGCAGGGTTGGAAGGAAAAAGTTACGTATTCTGCAGTTTGCTAAAGATCCCCTGGACAAGCTAGAAGGCAAATGAAACAATGTTTGGTGGATGGATGGATGAAAGAGAAGAGTGGATGGAAGAGAATCCTTATGTTTTGAGAATGGAGAACAAGGCATTACAAAATAAAGATATCATACCATCTTGATGTTATGATGTTAGTAGTATGTTTGGGCATGTTTTGCTGCATCTGGGTCAGGAAAACTTGCAGTCACTGAAGAAAAAATTAATTCTAAATGTACCAGCAAATTCTAAAGGAAAGTGTCATGAAAAGCTGTCCAGGAGTTGAATTTTAAGATAACATGGGTCATGCAGCAAAACCATGCTGCTAAGTACAATAGTTTTTCTACCAAAGAATGGTTAAAGAAGAATACAATTAAAGTTTTGGAATGGCCAAGTCAAATTCCTAACCTTAATTGTACAGAAATGTGGAAGAACCTGAAAGGAGCACTTCAAAAGGAGGAAACCCACCAACATAACAGCGTTGAAGCTGTTTTGTACACATACATGGGTTAAAATTCCTCCAAGTCAATGTAAGGGAAAAAACAATAATTACGGGAAAATTTTTAAAAAAGGCGGGTTAGGCTGCACAAAAAAGGGCAACAAAAATGCAAAAAAAAGGGTTTCACAAAAAACCAAGGCCACTCACAGATTAAATTCCAATCATTTTTTTCAATAAAAAAAATGACCAAATGAAATTTTTTTTTTAAACTCATTTTTTTTTGGGGTTCTTTTTACGAACAAAATAAAAAAAATCAAAGGGTTCAAAAGGTTCAAGCACATATACAGAAAAATTAAAAGGGTTTCTGCCATCACAGGTTTTCCCGGGTCTTTTTTTTTCATGATTCAGTAATTAAATCGTTTAAAAACGACATACAAGCCGGGGTTTCCCCCAAATAAAAATCTGTGCTATTCCACACAGCACAAATTTTTACGGGTTTTTTTTTTAAAAGAAAACTGTCCAGGGGGCTACAGAACACTTAAATTAAAATTTTAACGCGACCATTTTGGGAATACTTAAACCCCCGAAAAAAAACCGGGAAAAACCCCCCGGACCCGGCACATCCCCAAGGGGAAAATGAAGTCGGTTTTTTGGGGAAGCTTTTTAAAATTTGCGGGTAACATCCCCAAAAAACAGCCCATATTTTAAAGTTTAAAAGCCAACAAACCCAAAAAGGAATGGAAAAACCTAAAATATCAAACAAACTAAAGCGGTTTTTTCTCCTAAAAAGATCAAACTTAAGGGATGGGAGAGAAAAAATAAAAAACTTTTAAATTGGTTTGTATTACCTAAAAAATTTAGCATAGAAGTTTTTAAACCCCTCATCAACCGGGCCCCTTTTGCGTGTTTTGGCTCCCAAAATTTACTAGCCCTGGTAAAACAGCCCCCTGTATGAGACACACCCCAGGGTTGCCACAAAACTGCCCTCTTTTTCTTCCCCCTGACGTTTTAAAAAAATGAAACGGAAACTACTTTCTTTTTCGGGCTCCCTGCCTACCCTCCCCAAATTTTTCCTCTCACAGTACAGTTCGTGTAAGAGCTGACGATTACTGATTTTCAAGCTGTTAGACGCATTCTCCCCCCATAAAAACCCCACCCTTTAATACACTCCCCCCCCTAAACCCCCCGCCTGATAAAAATTTGGGGGAACAAGGGGCATTTCTACTTTTGGGCTTCTCATTTCAGCGGCATGAAACTTTTTTACAGAAATGCGGGTGTTCTGTTAAAATTTGAACTTGGGGGGGGGAGGTAAACAGTTTTCCGGGCATGAAAAACTGCCCAAATGTAGAGGTTGGCATCCTCTCTTTCCCACTTCTCACACAGAATGATGATGATGATGATCATGTCTCAGGAAAGAGCAGGGAAAACACAGTAAGGGAAGGCACGCCTAGTGGGAGGAGATACCCGCCTCTGGATTTGAAGCTGGAGAGACAGCACAAGATCCCCTCAAAAACCGGTACAAAAAATCCCTATAATTTTATTGATATTATTAAAAAAAAGTCAGTAGGGGAAAAAAATATTTGAAAACACGGCGAAAATTTCAAGTTTTTCCCCCCTAAGAACAATTGGGGGAGGGATTTAAATTTTTTTAAAGGAAAACATTTAACGGGGAGAGACAAAAATTTTAAAACATACAACAACTTGTATGATTATTAAAAAATTTTTTTGCTTTTTAAATGCCCTGAAAAAATATTTTATCACCTACTAACCCCAAAAAAATTCTGGCACCACAACCTTTTTAGATTATCTTTGAGAAGCCCTCCTACTCTGCTCTCATTACCTGTAAAAAAGACACCTGTCCAAACAAACCCCATTCTAACCTCTCCACCAGGGAAAAAACAAAGAGCGCTAAGGACACCAGGGGCCCAAAATTTTTGACCTACAAAAAAGGGTTGATGGGCCCACAGGAAAATTTGGGAAGAACCCGGTGAGAAACAACAACTGTTTGGGGCAATTACTAGAAAATTGGGAAAAAACACAAGAGGGCTTTTAATCTTCCTTAGTATTGAGTTCCAAGCAAAATCTCGCCCGTGAGGGAAGGATGATTCCCCCAGAAAACCCAAAAATCAGCCCAGAACAAAATGGGGGACCTGAATTTGAAAATAGAACTAAATAGAAAAGATTACCGTAAACTTCGCCGTCATTTGGGCTAAAATCCCCGCAGGGCACAAGGGGCACCTTTCCCTTTTTCCCGAACATGCCCAGGGGCCCCTTTTTAAAATTCCAAACCCTTGACCATCTGGATTTTCAAAAAGGAGGGGACGGAAGGGGCATGTGGTCAAAAAGACCCAAAAGGAAAATTTTTGGTATCAACTTCACTCACCTTGTTTGAGGGAAGAAGGATGAATACAACTCCAAGAACACCATCTCAACCATGAAACATGGGGATTATTATTATTTATTTTTGAGTGCCCTTGGTTCCAGAGCGCTGTACATTCAGGTTTCATACATAACATAGGTCAATCACGTGCAAAGGTGACAAATTAATATTTAACAACTGGTACAGAAGGAGAGAGGTCCCTGCCCATGACGGCTTACACTCTAAAAGGAAGGTGGGAAGAGACAGAAGGTGAGGAGCAGACATGGTTGTGGATAGTGTAGTGACAGCAGGGTTATTGCTGGTTACAGGCAATCCTGAAGAGATGGGTTTTCAGGTTGCTTTTGAGGCTGGTGAGAGTCGGGGAGAGTCTGAGGTGTTGGGGCAGTGAGTTCCAGAGTATGGGCGAAGCAGGGGAGAAGTCTTGGAGACGGTTATGTGAGGAGTTGACACGGGGAGAGCAGAGAAGAAGGTCCTGTGAGGAGCGGAGATTGCGTGAGGGGACATATCTGGTGATTAAGGCAGAAATTTATGGAGGGGAATGGTTATGGAGAGCCTTGTAGGTCAAGGTTACTAACTTGAACTGGATTCGCTGGGCAATGGGAAGCCAGTGCAGGGATTGGCTGAGGGGAGAGGCAGAGGAGTATCGAGGAGAGAGGTGAATCAGACAGGCAGCAGAGTTAAGGATGGATTGGAGGGGAGCGAGGGTGCTAGCTGGGAGGCCACAGAGAAGGATGTTGCAATAGTCTAGGTGTGAGATGAGGAGGGCATGGACCAGCATTTTTGTGCTTTCGAAGTTAAGGAATGAGCGGACACGGGAGATATTTTTCAGGTGGAGGCGGCAGGCATAGGTGAGGGTTTGGATGTGTGGTTTGAAGGACAGCTTGGAGTCAAGGGTTATCCCAAGGCAGCGGACTTGCGTGACCGGTGAGAGAGTGTAGCCATTGACTTGTGAAAGAGAGATCAGGTGGAGGGATGGAGTGGGATGGTGGAAAGATGATGAATTCAGTTTTCTCAACGTTTAGATTCAGGAGACGTGAGGAGAAGAAGGAGGATATGGATGAAAGACAAGCAGGGATCCGGAGAGTAGAGAGTAATATCTGGTCCGGAGATGTAGAGTTGGGTATCATCAGCATACAGATGTATTTAAAAAGCCATGCGATGCTATTAGTTGACCCAGACAAGAGTGTAGATAGAATTGAGTAGTGGGCCCAGGACAACCCTGGGGAACCCCAAAAAGGAGCAGGCGGGGGAGGAGGTGGTCATGTGAGAGACGCGAATGTCCGATTAGTGAGTAGGGGATATCCGGAAAGGCTAAGTCTGTGTTCCCGAGGGAGGAAGGATTTGTATGAGGAGTGAGTGGCGCGTGTAAGGTGGAGGAAGTCTAGGGGGAGAAGCACAGTGTAAGGGTTGCCCGCGGTCCGGGCCAGGGGACCGCGGGGTCGCCCCCTTTCCCCCATAAGGGGTCCCCGGGGCGGGGGGGCCCGGGGCAAAAGGGCCGGCCGCGGCGCCCCGCTCCACCACTCCCGCCCGCCCCCGTCCAGTCCTGTCCCCTCCCGGGGCCGGAATGTGCATTGCACGCCCCCCTGGGCGCGGCGTGTCCTTGTGAATTTAAAGGGACAGTGCGCCGGAATTGGGTAATTACCGGGCGCTGTTCCTATATAAGTGTTCCCACCCACTCACTTCCCGCTGGATTACATTGCCCGGCCTTATAAAAGGGTTTTAAATGTATTCCTCTTTACGTGTCCCAACCTTTTGCTACGTTTCCCCCTCCGAACCCTCCCCCCTGCCTGACCTTCTCCCCTGACCACGACCACGAACATTGCCGTGCCCAAACCCTTTCTCCCCTCCCCACGACTACGATTCGGGGACTACGATTCGTACCACCTCACCTGCCGCCCCAAACAAGCAATCACGTCGGGGGGGACGACCTGGTCCCTCACCCGCAAAATCCATCCGTTTGGGGTGGGTCGGGGGAAAAAACCCGGGGGCTATTAGATTCCCTTTCCCCTGGCGTGGTTTAAACCACGCTTGCGGTGGCCCCGGCGGATCCACTCCCCACCCGTCCAGTTAGATCCGCCATGGATCCCGCCAAAGGTGCCCCTCCGACATCGCGGATCTTACGACGTTGGTTCCCCACAGCCCCCACAAATCGCAAAACGGGACAGCAGTTGGGCCCAGCTCTCCCCATGTGCGTCGCTCCTCCCCTCCCGCAAAGTCTCCCCCTGGGCCCCGCGGGACTCCGTCTCGTCAGCCGTTCCATTGGCTACCGGGGGACCCAAGTTTGGGCTCCCTTCCCCCTCGCTTTGCCGGGGACCCCAACTTCCCGGGGTTTTTCATTCCCCAGTGTCAATGCACATAAAACTGAGGTTGAATTTCCCTCGGAGAGGCCCCAAGGTGGCCTTGTGGTGAGCCTACTATGGGGGAAGGGCCCCTGGCTTGGGAACTCCCCTCTGGGAAGGAAGACCCTGTAATGCGGATTCAGACCTTTCCCAGGAATTCCGCACCGTTTGAGGAGCCGGCGCTCTTCTTCTGCGAGCCCCCCCTTTTGACCCTTCGTCAAACATCTTTGTGGGTGAAAAGCGGTACAGTTCCGTACCCTTTGGGAGCTCATTTGGAATATGCCGTTCTCTGTGCCCCTTCAAAAAGGGCTGCCACCGGGTAAAGGGGACTTTTTGGCAGAAAAGACCCCCCCCGTCCTCCCGGGAACTAATCCTGTAGCAACCGGTTTTTTTTTATAAGGTTCGCAGGACCCCGGAAGAGCTGCGTGGAAAAGGGGAAGAACCCCCCCTGGGCGGTTTCCCCTGGCCCCGGTTTTTCAGCATCCCCCCATCGCTGTCCCCTCAGCCCTGGGGGAAACCCCGCAAGTGGACCGGGCCCCAGTTTTCGGAGCAGGAGCTGAACCTGCAAAAGAAAAAAAAGCTATTCTTACTGGCCTACCCCCGGACCTTTTGCAGAAGCTGTCCGTAGCCCCCAAGCCCGGGGAAAAACGCCCACCAGGTGCCGTGGGGAGAGGCGGGGCCCTAGGTGCAGTTTCCCTCTCCACCTCTGTGATGCCCATGAGTCCCAGAGGTGATACTGATGCTGGTCCGTCGTTTCCCCGGAGTTTTCTCTTTTCGGGACTCAGGCTCTCCCGGGAACTTCACCCCCTTGCCTCTTTGGGAAACCCGGGGTACCCCGCAACCTTTGTTCGGCGGGAGAAAAGCCCCGCTTTTTTCTTTGGTCTTGGGGAGCTCCTCAATACCCCCATCAGTAACGTAACCCGGCAGTGGACACGGCCCCCGTGTGGGGGGGGCGCTACATAAGGGAAAGATTTTTCCCACGTTTTGTCCCCCTGCTTCCCGGGGCGATCCCTAGGGGTTCCCTGGCGCAACGTCCCCCCTATGCTGGGGTTGGAAGACAGGTGAATTCCTGCTTTGGGGGCCGGGAATGCAGAAACCTTTGGGTTGGAGGTCCCAAAAGGTCCTACCAATTCCCCCGCCTCCGGTCGGCCCCGTTCCGGGGCCCTCCCCCGGCCCCGAGAACCAGGATTTTGGGGATGTTTCCTCCAGAAAAGGCTGATTCGCTGCCCCCACATCCCCCTTACGTTTTCCATTGACCTCCTCCCAGGAACCAGTCCACCCGAGGGGGGCTCCGCTGTCCGGCCAGAGACTCACCCCTGTCGGCCTACATTGGGGGAAAACCCCTGCAGAAAGGATTCTTTTTCTAAGTCCTTCCCCCCCCCGGGAGCCGGGTTTTTTCTTCCCCAGAAGAAGGATGGTTCCCTCCGCCCGTGTTAGACAAGGGGCAAAATTAAGTACCCGTTAAAAAAAACGTCCCCTCCCACTATCTCAGAGCGTTTGATCGTCTCAAGGGGGTAAAGTGTTTTCCCCAATTTGGGGGATCTGCGAGGAGCCTATAACCTGAAATTCGGGAGGGGGACGAGTGGAAGAGGGCGTTTAATCCCCGAGAGGGACATTTTGGGGTATTGTGTGCCCTTTGGGGCTCTGTCCCGCTCCAGGGGTGTTCCCCAAGAACTCGAAACGTGTTTTCCCGGGATTCCTTTACCCCTGCGCATAGTGTCCAGATGAATCCGATTTTCTCCCCTGATTTCAGACTCCCCGGGGCCAAGTACGCCGGTTCTGCAACGTCCGCAAAAGAACCGACTGTACCCCAAAGCTGGAGAAAATGTTTATTCCATCGGCCAGCCTACCTTTCCTCGGGTACTGTCTCGGCTGAAGGCCCCAAAGGGGACCCGGCAAAACTCTCTGCGGTGAACAAGGCCCGTCCCCGCGGTCTTCGGGCGATACCCGCGCTTCCCGGGCTACGCAAATTTTTTACCCCCGGCAATTTTTTCCCACTTTTCCACCTTGGTGGGTCCTATCGGGGCCCTTATAGGTAAAAAGGAACCTGAGTGTTGGCCCCCCGGGGGCTGAAAGGGTTTTTTGGGGGCTAAAAATGGCCTTTCTACTGTTCCGGGCTTGGTCTGGGGGGATTCCCGGAGAACCTTCTCTTTGGAGGGGATGCCCTTTCCGTGGGGGGAGGGGCGGTCCTCAAAAGAGAAGTTCCAAAGGCAAAATTTTCTCTAAGACCTTTTTCGCGGCTGAGCGGGAACTATGCCTTTTTGGGGTTGGGAACTCTTGGCCATTAAGTTAGCCCTGGGAGTGGGGCATCTGCTTAGGGGCTCGTCCCCAATCGACATCTTTACAGACCCAAAAAAATTTGTTTCCCTTTAACGGCCCAACGCCTAAACCCTCGCCCCAAACCCCGGGGGTCTCTTTTTTTTTCTCGGTTTTATTTTTATACATTCGGCCTGCTGAGAAAAACGTCAAGGCTGATGCCCTCTCTCGTGCCTCGGAGTGGGCGGGGGAAGAACCCGTGTCACAACACATCATTTCCCCCGAACGGGTTGGTTTGTGGCTCCCGCAGGGGCTCCAAAAATTTAAAGGGCAAGACTTATGTGCCGCTGGCCTGGAGGAAGATTTGGAGTGGGGGGTACTCCCCTTTTGGCTGGGATCCCGGAGCTCGGAAGTCTTTTAGCCTTGACTCGCGGCAAATTCTGGTCCGACTCTAGCCAGGATGTCAAGGACTTCACCCTGCCTGTGCAATTGTGCCGGGAAAAAGGGCCACGCCCAGGCCCGCGGGTCTCTTGCATCCGCTGCCAGTGCCAGAGATCCCATGGACGACATAGCGAGGGGCTTCGTCCAGACCTTCAGTCTCCTCTGGGAATTCATCATCTGGGTCGTGATGGGCCGTTCTCAAAAAATTTTCCCATTTTTGCCTTCCCCCGGCTGCCTTCTGCCCCCCAATTTGGGTAAACTTTTTTTCCGGGTTCTTCCGGGTTATGGATACCCCCACACTGGTTCCAACCGCGGTGTTCAAAATTTTTTCCCGATTTTGCCGTGCATTGTGCTCCCCTCTGCAAGCCAAGTTGGACTTTTAAAGGATACCACCCTCAGTCCCAAGGGCAGGTGGAGAGAGTGAACCAGATTCTGGGGGGAATACCGCGCCACTTTGTGTCGGGTAGGACAAATGACCGGATGCTCCCCCGGGGGGGAATTTGAATAAACCACGGGACTCGGAAGCGCCCCCGGGGTCCCCCATTCTTTTTTATTTAAAGGCCGCCACCCGCCCCCCCCTCCCCCTGCCCCTGACCGGTGTGCCCCCTGTCAAAAGCCGGTTCGGGATTCAAGGCCATCTGGCAGGGCGCGTTTTCTCAAATTGGGCCTTGCCCCTAAAGTCTCAGGGGACAAAAGGATAAGCCTGCCCTGACTTTTTCCCTGGGGACCCAAATTTTGGGTCCCTCAAGATAGTGCGCTTTAGGTCCTAGTCTTAAAATTGGGCCCTCGCTTCCTTGGCCCCTTCAAGGTTCTTTTGGGAGTTGAACCCGGGGACATACAAGTTTGTTTGCCCCCACTCCCGGATCCCACAAAAGGATTTCATGTATCCTCCTTAAGCCTCTGGTTCTGAACCGGGTTTTCTCGGGAAAAAAGTGGAAACCTTCCCCAGTAGCCAAATTCCATGAATCTTCAAGGAAAGGACATTTTTTGGTATGAAAATCGTGGATTTGGGGGGGCTTCGGACCCCAGGAGAGATCCTGGGGGCCTGAATCTAAAAATCCTGAATCGGGTTCATCCTCAGATTTTTTCGCCCTAAAAAGGTGGGGGGCCTAAGGGGGGGGGGGGTACTTAAAATGGTTGCGCGCGGTCCGGGCCACGGGCCGCGGTCGCACCTGGTTCCCCCAAGGGTCCCCGGCTGGAAAAGGGGGGCCCCCGCCGCTCCACCACCACCTGGGCCCCCTCCCTCCCTCCTCGTCCCCCCCGCCCGGGCCGGAATGCGCATGCCGCCCCCCGCCGCTCCTCGTCCCTTTTAATTTAAAGGGGGCAGTGCGCGTAAATTTGGGGAATTACCCGGGGTGTTCCCTTTTTAAGTGTTGCACCCACGTCACTTCCCTGGGATCTACATTGCCCCGGGCCCTTTGTGAAAGCGTTCCCTTTAAAAAGTTTCCTGCTTTACCGTGTCCAGCCCCTTTGTAGTTTCCCCACTCCCAACCTCTGCCACCTGCCCTGACCTTTTGCTGCCCGACCAACACATTGCCGCCGCCCTGACCCCTGCAGCCACGACTACGATTTGGGGCTACGACCTATTCACCCCGCCCTCGGCCGCCACCGCAAGCAAGTCCGTCAGGGGGGAGACCTGGAGCCCACGAGCACAAAATCCCTCCCGTTTTCGGGGGGGCTCTGGTGAAAACCGGGGGTACTTAGATTCCCTTCCCCTTGCGTGGCTTTAAATACCATCGCTTCGGTGGTCCGCGGATCCCTACCCAGCCGTCACCACAGGTGGGGCGTGAGGCTTTTGGGAGTTGCTAGGTGTTTGGGGACTTTGGTTAAGGGGTTTTTGTAGGTGTGGGGTCAGAAGCCAGATTGCAGTGGGTAAGGGGGAGTTGGTGGAAAAAGGGGAGGAAAATTGAAAGAAAAATGCGTTCGAGGAGTTTAGAGGCGAATGGGAACTGAAGGGGGGATAGTTGGCAAGAGAGGGGTCAAAAGATGGTTTTTAAGGATGGGGGTTTTATGGCTGATGTTTTAAAGGAAAGGAAAATGCCAGAGGGTTAAAGAAGGTTTTAAAAAGGTGGAGAGGGGGGGAGATGACAGCACTAAGGGCAGGGGTGAGGGGAGTGGCGTGGGGCAAGATTACAGGTAGGAGGTTGGATTTGGACGTTTGAGGGAGAGCTTTTCATGAGTGAAGTAGAAAGGAAGTTAGGGGGGAATAGTGATAAGCGCGGTGCAGAGGTGGGGTGTGGGGACACTGCGAAAGGATAGTGGAGGGGGGCTGAGGGGTGAAGCTTTTTTGAGGATTTATTTATTTAGAAAGTGAGTGGCAAAGTCATTGCTGAAAGGAGAGATGGGGGGAGGGGGTGCTGGTGGACGGGGGAAGATTTTAAGTTTTGAACAATTGTCTGGGGTTGGAGACGGGGGGGAATGAATGTGGTGAAGTAATCTGCTTGGCTGATGGAGTGCAGATGTAAATTTTTGCGGACTGTTTTTATAAAATGAAGTCGCTGGGCGGGTTTTTTTTCCCAGTGGCGTTCAGCAACTCTGGAAAATCCTCACTGTTTGGTGGGGCGTGTGCCAGGGTTTTCTGTTGATTTTGGGGTTTGTTGTTTTGTGAAGGAAAGGGCACATCAAGGTGGAAGTGATTGTGTTGTTGGAGAAAGTGGTGGCTGTTTTGGGTCAGCAAATTAGTAGTGCTAGGGGGGGAAAGAGTTCAGAGGAGTGCGAGGGTTAAAGGGGGAAGGTTTCTCTGGGGGGCAATAGTTTGGAGCGGGGGGAGGTTGGGTGGAATTGGGGGAAGGTGGGCAATTGTGGTCAGGTGGGTAAAGGGAGATGAGGGTTAGATAGAGGACAAGGAGGTGAAGAGAGGCCAGTGTGTTTCCATCTTTATATGGTCAAAAGGGTATTGAGGGCCCAAGGAAGGGAGAGGACAGGAGTTTGTTTAGTGGAGCGGGGGGGGTCGATTGGGATGTTGAAAACTCCCCCTGATAAAAGTGGGGATGTCAGTGAAGAAAGGGAAGGGGCCAGGAACGAAGTGGAAAAGGAAGGCGGGTTTGCAGGGCCGGGGGGACGTAAAAAACGCCACTTGGGGGTTTGAGGGGGGGGGGATGCGGACGGGGGACCCCGAAAGGGGGGGAGGGTGAGGGAAGGGGAGTGGTGGAATGGGAAAAAAAGAGCAGGTATCTGACAGAGAAGGCGACACCCTGCCCCTGTTTACTTTCCCGAGCGGGGGTGGGGATGGAAAATTACTTTTGGGGGGAGTGACTGTACTTTTTGAAGGGGATGGCCTGTATTTAAAGTTTTTATAAATAACTTTTCCCTCAGTATGAGTATTGAAGATGGGTCATGGCTGGGTCTTTCAGCATAACAATCATCCCAAAAAACACCCCCAAAACACACAGCAAGGGAAATAAGGAGCAGTTCCATAAAGAGCATTTTAAGGTCTTGGAGTGGTCCTCC